>JAQFXQ010000046.1:0-14144 GCA_034693645.1 Pergamasus crassipes | reverse complement strand
TTTGACGGGACCTGGGGCTTCTTTCGGCTGTGCCATTTTATTTTTTAAACAAATGTTCGAGTTTTCCGACTATGGTCACGCCGCCACGCCACATGTACGCTCACCATCAGGGGCTTCTCGAAATGTTTCACTCGCTGCGCAGTACCACCTTCTGTAGTTCCCATATTTAACTCCTAAACTGGGCAAAAAGAAGATTCGGAATTCTAAAAACTTCGAGGATGAACAGACAACAACCGTTCAGAGAATCGCAACAAGATTCTTTATTTACATGTCAATACTTTTCGCTCAAAGCGAGTTTAGGCGTTAAATAAGTGTTCTTAACATTATGCAGCTAGGTTGGTGGAATGTAGTATCCAGTTACATTAAGAACAGTGGTTTTCGACCTTTTTCGCTGCATTCCTCCTTAGACGATGGTTTACACGTTCTTTTCGTTCCCTGGGACCACTCGGTAGACATTCATTACCTCTCAACTAAGGCGGTTCTGGGATCCGTGTAGCGAGTAACCATAGTGTGCCCACGATTTTTGTCCCTGAGAATTTCCCCCATGGAGAAACAAAATCTCCTCTGGAGGGCATTCCCCATCCGTTGAGAAAGTGATTTCGAGAATAAAACACAAATGAACAGATCAGTTTTTGTATGTTGGTGCTGATCGCGATTCTTCAATTTTACGCTTCTTTGTTACCTACGGGACAGATGTGATTATACGCTCGTTGAAAAATATCCCTTCTTCACTTTCAGGGCTTTTCGGGTCTCGCCAAGATTTGTGCCGATTGCTGATAACGGCCTGTCCACTTCTCCAGGAATACGGAAACATCTCGTATCGACTGCACAACAATAGTATGAATAATAATAACAATCGCAGCAATAATAATAACACCAACAACAATAATAATGGCTCGACAGAGCAACAAAACGCCCACGCGGCTGCTGATGCGATTGCCAGTCGGGCGTCTACGAGTTCTAATTCTGCGGGGGCAAGTGGTATGGTTTTCAGTTATGGCCTGGGTCGACATTCTGGCCTACCCGATGGTCCTACCGTGCCACCCATCAACAAGAAAAAGAAAAACACGTCCGGTCACGCTAAGGATCAACACGATGCTCCGTTGTTCCCCATCCGTTCCATAGACATGCCCGATTAGTCAGTCACGCGTTTATTGAGTCACGTGAGCAGCATCCACTGTAAATGCATACTATTCTCCGGTAAAAAATGTACATATATATAATCGAGATTTTTCTAGAATGAACCACTTTACTCCAAATAAGCTTGTCCACGAAGACGCACAGAGTGCCGTGTGTTTGGCCGCTAACGGCGTGTTGTATAGGCGCACGTACCTGCGTCTCTTGTAATGCTTTAACACTTATGCGTGCTACGGGACTCGGAGAGGGCACAACAAATTCCGGCGTTGGGTCGACTTGTTTTAGCATTTTAAATAACGATGAAGGTTGCATCCAAGGGAGGAAATGAAGTGGTAACTCTGAATTAATGTAAACAATCTTCTCACCGACGTCACAACGAGTTCCATCTATTGAATATAGACTATACTTATTGTTAGAATAATAGTTCCAAGCTGATGTCGAGCGGTGACACGCCACCCCTGGGCCGTCGGCAGCTGTGGTGTTCGCTTTGTACAATCAAACGGTATCGCTACTCCGTCTCGCACCACCGTAAACCTCCTGGCAGCTTTGTTGGTTGAGTCATAGCTGCCGACCTCGACACGTGCTGTACGGTGTGACAAGTTTCAGCACACAATCCATCCATAAATGAATCGGTTACCCTTTGTGTTCTCGGGAGAAATGAAAAAAAGTGTTCGAGATTGTTGAAAAGTATTTGTTTTTTCAATTGTCACTTGCTGATTTTTGCTAGCATTTTGTCTTACGCGCAATATAGAACGGAGTCTCGGAATTACTGTTCACATACATACAATTTATTTCGCGAAGTCAAAGAGTTATCGGAGCGTTCAGGGACGGAGTTGGACATATCATGTTGCTTTGTGTCTCTCGACACCTTGACAAAACCTTTCTACCAGCGAACCGCTTGGTGGAACACTATGGGCCCCGTGCGCATAAAAATTCGCTGTAATAAACGTTTGCATTTACTATACTTATTATTATTATTCGTTCTATTAAAGTCCTCGTTACTATTATTATTATTAATATTTAATTATTACAATTGATTACATTATGGGTTATTATCAAATCATAGTTGTTATCGGGGTAGCTATGAAAGTTTTTTCACACACCCGAGCTTCACAATCAAAGCACGAATGAATGAAGCAAAAGAAAAGAGACCATCGAGTTAAGCGCCAAGGTTGCAACTAATTCTACTTGGTAGATGAATTGGCCTAAGAATTAGACTATAACTAGTCGTGAATAACTGCCGAACGGCACCATAAACTAGTACAGGCAATTGTAGGTTGTAAATGGACTGGATAAATTTCTCGTGGGTCTTCACAGTGTATCATACCGTATCTTGCTCAATGACTTCCCCTAGAGGGGGGGGGGGTGTTGAAGCGTGTCAGAGTGGGACACTAGTCGTGCCACACTCATGAATTAGATACTTGAACTAATCTGAGTTCGTTAGCGAGCCCTCCCCTGCCCTTTAATTTGGCACGCCGGGTTCGGTCGCCTGCATTGTAGTGTCAACTGGTTGCCATGGCAACGGGTGCACTCCGACCAAAATCATCGACATCCATTCTCAGAGTCTGAGCCAGTCCAGGCCCACCACAGATGTATTGTATCCTATAAAATCAACCACAGCACATTTACCCAGTTCAAGCGTCGGTCTCGTGGTAGTTTATCTTCTTGTCACTTTTGACGTGCGAGAAAGTGAGACGAACCATTTTTTTGCAAGTGCATGGACTACTAGTCTAGTAGTCAGTACGTACTCTTTTTATCCTGAGGGATCTCAACTTGTGTTGTTTTTGAGCTTTTAGATTGCGTCTAACTCTCACTAGAACTGAGTGAACTAATTATTATCTTAAATGCGACATCGAACTTACATGAACTTCGTATATTTCAAAACAAATCACTTAGATTTCACTGTAAATTTTTTGGTAGATTTTATTCTATTAGTACACCGCTCTGCTCTCCCAGTCCTATCCCCACCAACCAAAAAATTCCGCGGCACAGTGACCAAAAAATTGTTTAGAGAATAATTAATCTAGCACTTCGGTGTCACCACAGAACTTCCATCGTCTTAATTTTTGATTTTTTAAATTCCAAATGAACGTGACTCGCTTGGTCTCGCGGATGTACTAGACGATTATCTGTCGTTGGACAGTGTTCAACGTAATAATAATACGAAGTAATTACCTTGACGAAATAGGGTAACATTTCAGTTTTAAGCGTTTGGTTTAAGCGGGTTAGGGGAGATCAAGTCGGCGGTAGAAGCGAACTAGCAACATCTAGCACTTTTGGTTCTCGCAAAATATACGATATTTACTTTATCCCGATCACTGTTAAATTTTATCTCACTATATTTAATTATTTGGTCTCGAGGGCGTTGCTTCTTACTATTAGTTAATGAGACATTCCGTCGATGGCACGGTGTTACGTATTCGCAAGCTCAGAGATCCTTTATCCGGGGAGTCAGGTCAGATCATACTGTCCCGTCCCTTATCTCCCTGTCGTGTAGATACCAGATTACTAATAACAATTATACAGATAATGAAACGGTTGAAACCGATACTGTAAAACGTCTGCAATAAAGCCGCCAATAGAATCATACTGTCAAAGGTTGGGAGTTTTTGGTGTTCTGTAGTACATATCTTGACAGATGCGCCGATGGCATTTGTTCCTGAATAAAGTAATGGCGTCTTATTTACCTAATGCTGTCCAGTTATTGAAAAATTTCTAGGGTATTTGAGGTCTAGGGTTTGCATTTAGTTTCGAATGTGTTTTATAGATTTGACCAAGTGACTTATGAGACTGACAATTAGAAAAAAGCTCGAAATTTGCATCTTGAGTTTTATTACACATTTAGTAGTGAATACAAACTGGCCACGGTTAGGACGGTGAATAACACCTCGCTAGAGATAAGTAGAGCATGAGCTCTGGTCAGCTGAAAGTTTCACCAATGCCGGTCCAATTGTTCTCATAACCATCAGTTCATTGGTACCATGAAGATACATCAGAGGAATTTACCAGATGAGCAGAGGATTATTGGAGATGACCAACCTCATCCGACCGTTAGATATAATAGCCTGAGGGACATCAAGCCGTGATCTGCATCGCTGACTCCATCCAGATGACCTCGGTTCTGCTGTGCCGCCTAACATGTTTCATACACCCACTGGACTTCAACTTCTACTCTGAACTTCAGCCATATGAAGCTAGGAATATCGGTGAGTTCCACTCTGTTGATATCCAATGTTCCTTCCCTTCCCCCCCCCCCCCGGGTGTATAGCCATAGATGGGGACGTCAGACATGATCCCCCTCAGTGGTACGTGAGGTGGAGAAGTTTTATCGAAGAACGATGTTCGAATGGGCGGTGGTTCAGTCCTCCTGGCGTCCGTTTTTTATATTTACAGCACAAGCTTAACTCTGAACTATGCTCGCCAAGGGATATCTGATGAAAAACTCTGTACCTTGTAGGTATCTGAGGCAAAGTTAATTACAAAACAGTGTAAGCTACGTGGGTGCAGACCATGAAGCTTGTTCTGTTCAGGACACATGGTCTAGGTACACCATGGTGGTCGACTCAGGAGTACATGACTCCAGTAAGGACAGCAGGAGTTCTATTGGATAACCATCCCTGTGGAATACAGGAACGTGATCGTTGGAGATGTCCTGTTCCACTCGACTTCACGGGGTAACGGTATTGCTTTGTAGAACATATTCATTCCTCTATTCAAGTGAAGGGCGGCAGGATTTGTCTCCATGGTTATCAATTACGGTAAGAAGAGATGACATCCCAGGATACAAATAGATCTATAGAATATACAGAAAGGTAGATTAGTAATGCGGTTCTATATGTATAATTTGGTATTCTTTGGTTCTCGTCCGAGTATGAGATGACTATCGAGTTGGATATATAATTGATACCTTACCTGAGGTAAGTTAGCTCGTAGTGCAGCTGGGAACTGAAATTATTAACGCGAGTTGGGGTGGATATCGGTCTGTGTGGTGGGGTACCTGATGTGGGGTGGATGGGGTAAGTAAGATGACGAAGTGAGTTTGATGATGGGTCGGTGCCTCCGCATTCCAGATCATGCATTTACACAATCGAGAGCCGTACACTGCCGCCGCCCTTGTCCAAACCATTTCCAATTATTTTCACATTTCAAATGCTTGCCGACTTATTCCGTGTCTGTCCGTGCTTGATGTTCTTTTGCCCGTTTTTTTTGTTTTTATTGATGGTCAACGCTATTACGCGTGACCAGTGGTTGCATTTTTGAGTTATTCGCCGAGTTTTCTGCGACTTCTTGGTTGGGGTTCGAGCCCCATCTCTCAGAAGGGGCGGGGATGGGGTCTAAACTTGGTGAGCTCTTTGTTCCAGAAAACATTCCAGAGATAGTATTTTCACTAACAGCTAACAATATCACTGGCAACACATCAGATTGGAATGCAAATAGCTCTGTGACGAGTAAATAGGATTAGCGTTCTGTGCAGACAACTGTTTTTCAAAAAGGTGAGGAATATAACTGGATTCGAAATGTGCGTACAAAATGTTTCTTTCGTCCCCCTATTTTACTTTTTTTTTGCGCGTTCATATTCTTATTATTGTTGATATATTGATGTATTATACGAAAGAATATGAGATATCAGTGTGATTTGAGCTCCACTAACTAGGCTTTGTGGCGAAGTACGCAAGAATACAATTCTAGATATCGATAAGTGTCTTGTCCACATACGGGACATAACAATGATTTGGGCGAACTAACAAAGTTGATAAATGCGCTTCTAGATAAGCTGCCTGAGGAGTAGCAGTTGTTGACAGAATGAAGCGACACACAAATGCGGCTTCCAAAGCGGAAACAAATGCTTATTATTGGAAAGGTCGGAGGACTCGGTTAGCGTCACTGGCATCTCTGAGGTTTAAATGCAAAGTGTAACTTGCATGTCTGAAACGAGATGGGCTCCGACTGAAGTAGCTCATTATCCGTTGGCGGAAACGCTTGACAGCTGCACTCCGTCTGTCTGCGAGTAGCGTGCCGGGCTGGAAAAGAGTAAAGGGGACTTGGTTTATTAGAATTCTGGGTCAAATATTGTGATGACAGATCGATAATCATATGTGGTGATGTCATCGGAACTTTCGATTCTGTCAAATAAGGTGGTTCAATTCCTTAACGAAGTTGGCCGAGGACAGTCTAGATTAATTGGTTCAGACTAACACAGTACCAACGACACGACGGTTTAGTAACAGAAAAAACGACGTGATTTAATAACAGTGGGATTTGCATCTGCGACCACGTCACGAACTAGATTGGTTCGACGTCAGCTTTAACTTTCTTCTGCACTTGATTTCAGCGAAGTTTTGTGACACAGGTCGTCTTGTTTGTCTTCAAGTTAGTATCTCAAACGGACTGTGAATTTGCAAGTTTCAGAAGGAACAGGCGTTATTTGACAGCTCAAAGCACGGTACGTATGGCTGAGTTCGACTGGAGGGGTCCATATAGTGGATAATAGAACGTCTCGACCAGAACTAACGCGAAGTTTGAGCGATTTTTGTCGACAGAGTTGGGAAACACTGAAAATAATTACACCACATTTTCATTGACACAGTACACTGAAATACACGAGATATTGTAAGCAGGGAGACACAACGTTTGGAGGTCGTGGTCAAATTCCGAGTGAAGTTCTCTGGGGCTATTTTAAGCTCTTTTAGAGCCCTTACCCTCGCCTTTGTCTCTCCTAGATATGGGTCCAGGAGCACAAACTCCGGTCCGGTCACTCGACTGGCCCTCTAGTGAGGGTGCTCTGGTCGTGGACAACTTTCAAATTTTCGCCTCGCTTCACGGTTCAGCCTACTCTGTTCGCCACCAAATGGGGATATCAAAAATAGATAGCAAATCTCAAAATCAAGAGCATTGCTACACTACAGTTGAGCGCAAAGATGGAACATCTTGGCGATAGTTCGTCGTTGACTGGCAAAGCGAAGCCCCCTACAAGGTGAATGTGTGATTAAGCTAAGTGTGGCCCATGGTCCGGCCCATCATTAAAACGAACGTGACATAAACAAATATATATCTCCCTTGTCACGCTTGGTCTCTCTACACGTCCGAAGCGATATGGGTACACGTTGACGCGCACTGCTCCAAACTTTGGAGATCAGTACATGAAGCGACATCCGTGATCATCAGATACGACATATGACTACACCATGCACCAATTGAAGACTTCACCCCATCTATTTCGACCATGTTTCAGTCGGGCCGAAGCCATCGCTTCACTTCAATTATTCGGTGATTGGCTCAGTGGTGCAGAGTGAAGCGTGCCCCTTTTGAATAGCACGCTGGAGATTACAAATTTGTTAATTTGTTGGACTTCAGATTGCTGTGTTTGAGTTGATGGGACGGAGATGATTATTCTCAAAATTTTATGGCATTCCTAATGGTCAGTGACACATTGTAGTCTATTTAGACCTTGGGATCATAAGTTCGACGCGCTGGATCATTTTCTAATTCAGAATTTCTGGCCGGTCAAAACTGGTACATTCAGCGTTCATTGGTAATGTCTAGAAGTAACCTTCTAAGAACCAAGTCTCCGGCTCGCCATACCCTACAAAGGCGCATTTTTCCCTTTAAGTTGGTATTCAGCATTGATCATCTCGTTAGAAATCAACGGTCTGCCAAATTCCGTACCAGCCCCTACCAACTGAGGCTTTCAGAAAGACAGAAAATGGGTTTCTCAGGAGCTCGCATGACGTGATCTATGGCACGATTGCAGCCCATTTGGATTAGAGTATCCCCAAGGGGGTTTCAGAGGATATCAAGACCACCAATTTTCGGGGCCGCCAATCCCCCCCGATGAGAGGTACGAACATACGCACCGAACCCGCCTTCGCTGGCGGGACATCATCGAATACACAGACGGAATGGTACCGGAATCCAAGTGCATTACCGTCCACGGAAGATCTGCTAAAATTAGGACGAGGGATGTCCATACGACTAGGACAAAACTGGCGGATCTAATTCAGAAAAATTATTGTAACCCTACGTGGTTTTAGAGCCCAAAGCTCGATTTGACTCACAGAACGGTTGGATGAGCTGGGAGAGGGGGCGGACACCACGATCACAGACACCACTTCAACCTCCCCTCGATTCCCCATCTCCCCTAGAATCATCTGCATACTGCAGCATAGCTCACAGACAGAGTGGTGGTCTGTGCATTTGAAATACTCATTGGGAATGAAGCGCGCTTGTTTCTCTCCTTTGGAATCCATGCCATGCAGTACCCAAAGATCTCTCAATGACTGCATAGTTTACGAAGGAACTCCTTTCTAATTTGAATATCGGAATCGGAACTTTATGTATGGTAATGAATATATAAATAGATAATTATCGGACTCGGTTGAGTGATGCAGATGTGGTTTTAGAGAACAATTCTGTATTTAAAACCGCGTTTCAGCTGTAAATCTTTGCGGTATGGGTTTGGTATTGCCACACCGTTTTTTATTATTGTAACCCGAACCACCTCGGCTCAAGGGGTTGCGGTATAGTGGCAATTGACCATGCCGCTGAATCATTTGATGAACACTGTCCTGTAGGTGACAAGAGCTTGAAGACAGATTCGGAACCTATCGACGAGGTCAGTTGTTTCACGATTAATGATAACTTCCAAAAGATTCACCGCAAACAGCGGGAACCGAACCAGCGTTCATTGGACCTTTAATCAGACAACATACCACACAGCTACGTCGCCGACAAAGCAAATCTCCCAGTGCATATTTTCCCATCTGATGAGGTGATTTGGTTGGACAGCTCGAGATATTTCATATTCTTTATTTACAGATTTCTGATTTTACACCACTTCGCGTGTTGAGATCTGTTAAATGTCTAGAATGATTGGGAAAGTCGTAGCTCACCACCTCAAGGTAGACACAAAAAATCTTCTGTAATATGACGCTGATACAGCTGGATTAGCAATCATGTGGATACTTATGCGCTCGAAAAATAGTCAGCTAGTGAACTTCGTTATTTTCTGCGGGGACCTGCAATAGCTAGGCCGGCGGAAATCCCGATGTACTTAGGCCCCACGGCATGGTTCCGACATGTTGATAGAAAATAGTGTTTCGCCTGCTTCATTCTACCCCCCATTTATGAGCTGCGTCGCCTGAACTTTAGGGAATTCGGCGTAATTTGGTTAGAATATATAACTTGGATCGTCTACGGTGGTGACCATAAAGTAATTGATGAATGTAGCTTAATTCAACCTCGTATCGTTCCACTATGAATGAACGCTGCTTAACAGTCATAAGTATTTGAGATTGACTCCGGAGAACGCACAAAGTCAAATCTCAGAGATTCCAGCACCCAAGCAGACCTTTGTTTGGGGCGGCAAGTTAAAGAGTACTAACAACTTGGACTTCGTTATCTAGAGAGTTTTCAGTCTTCTATATTCTTTTAGAAACGAATAACTAAAAAATTTACCATTTTTACCACTACAATCCCTATAAAGCTCAAAATTAATCAGATATTCTCAATAGTGTTTACCGAAATACCTTAAAACCCGAGCGCAGTGAATATGAAAATTTGCCTGCCAATTTGGAGTCTCCACAAGTTATCAACAAGGCTGCCTTTAGTTCTCGAAGCTTCAACTATGCCTACATGAGATTTTGAGTTCCATTTCATTTCATATTCCGAAGTCTAAACATACTTATACTAGCGTTTGCGACGTCGCACTGTAAAAATTTAAACAAAAACTTGTAGGTATGTCGAACTTCGATGCACAAATAATAATATATGCAAGTTATCCCCAGCATATCAGTTGAAAGTTAGATCTTAACTTGATGGAAGTGGTCAGGAACCGACTTGGTTGGTAGGAAGCAACAGTAGTGATGCAGCAGGGGGGGACACTTCTCGAACTCGCCCGGGAAAATTGCCAGAAATCGAGTGCTCAATCCGCTGCACCCTCATTCAAAGTTGTCAAGGTTAAACATGACAGATACTCTGGATCCTCCGAAAAAGAGGCGTATAATACACGACAGATCCTCACGTGATTCACGAGAGGCGTATACGCCCACTGACAACCTCACTTAAAGAGCAGAAAATCCTGTTCACATTCCGTTGAAATCACCTAACATGAAAAAGTGCTAATTTCCGAACCGTCCATTAAAACTTCGGACATTACCTTATCGCTATCCGCATCTTGGTGCCATGTATGTCCAGATATTATTTACAAATATATAATGTATTATTAGATTAAGCTATAAATTCCTTCATAACGAAGAGAGTAATAACAACATCTTTTATAAATTTGACTACTGAGAATTGCTCTGTTATTTTACCAATTATATATATGCTTGCAGAATACATTTAAATATTTAGTAAATATTGTTTATACATGTTACTAAATATTTTTATTTTTCACTAAGTAGAGTCTTACCGTGTCTATATTCGGTTTGAGGAATCGGGGTTCACGAGAGTAAATTAAAAGATGGCTAACATGAGGAGGTTCACAGTACTCGCCGTGTACTTTCTTGGGTGTATTCTAAGGACAAGCGGAGCAGCACCCGCCAGTGAGGAAAGGTAGGAATGTCTGAAATAACTTTAAGTAACTAACTAGGGAATATTTCACCACTTTCGCAAGCACGTGCGTATCTGTGGAAACGATAAACCCGTGGAATACTTTGCCTAAATCAATACAGTACAATCATGACTCCTTGAAAGTTCCTGAAGGTCCTTACAGCCATTGGCGCATAAAGCCGACAAACTGGGGGAGCAAGATGCTTGTATTTCAACAGTTTTCAAAAGTTTCATTTAAAAATAAGTATATTCATGGGTCAAATTGTGGGGACAAGTTCGACATGTGGCGACGCCCAGTGTTTTCAACATATTCACCATATTCGCTATTCCGAACTTCTCCGTATCTGCAACTGATTTGGATCGCGATGGTAAAAATCTCCCCCCTCCCCCCGACAACCGCTTCACTGATTACTTTAAAAGTTGCAGGCCTTCAAATCTAATTGAGAGCCGTACAATATTGCTAAAAAATAACGATGGTTCTTGTTTGCTTGCAGGACATTCATGTTTTACGGAGATCATGAAGACCATTATATTCAATGGTCGAAATGGTTGAAACTCAAGGCGGTCCTGAAGGAAAAGGCGTTTGATTGTAAGCGTGTTATGATGTGTAACCATGGAGCTATATTGTCCATCCTTCTATCTTCTGACCGTTCTATGCATCCTGAAGCGAAGCTTGATAAACTGATGAGGTAAGAATAATTAGTAACTTATCTGATGATTGACCTCTTAAATGCTTTGCAAGATGCTAAATTTAGATGGCTGATGTGGCCTCTCGTCACCTTTTTGCATCATCACACGAAATTCTGTAACGGAAACAACAGGGGTAATGGTGATATTCTTGGGTAATTAGAAGGATGAAACCTGTGCGTTGAGAAGATGGGTTATTGGGCGAGCTGCGTGTTGGACTTGCATTCGGAAGATCTCGGGTTCAATCCTCAGATCGGCCATCCTGATGTAGGTTTTCAAGTTCCCTATATCGTCGTGCAAGTACTGGAATGGTGGGGTGTTCGACTCGATATCTCAGTGACTTGCCCTAGAGATTCCTCCAATAAGAAAATGGTCTGATCTAGCGGTCATGCTTGCAGAGGTTCAGTTCTCCGCACGAGCGTACGATAATGTTTAGCAGTAGATAGATGTTCTATGCGAGACCGGGTAATACTCTGATAAGAGTAATGGTTACATTAACCAACAGCCGGCTGACCCTCGCATCTCGAGATAGAACGCACATAAGCTTTTCACAAATAGTGCAGTGTAAGACTCAGTTATTAGTCAAATATTTCAAATTTCCGCAGGTGGAAGGCAGAGAATGACAAAGGAGTCAGCGGGGCATTTGCCGCTGGGTGGATTGGCCGGAAGTGTAGTGCTATCTATCCCAAATGTCAGGAGAAGATTCAAGTGGTGGTTCAAACCAATACTTCATGTAAGGACGATGAAGACTGCTTTCGGCAACCGGATGTGTATACGGATGTAGCTGGGGACAAGGCTACGGATATAGATGATTCGTTCACCGAGGATACTACGGAAGATTCTGTCTGAGTGGAATATCAAGTGGTCATACAGGCAGAACTGTATGGTTGTATATGACAATAGCGAGGGACAATTACAGAGATATAGCTAGTTTACTTACTAAACGTAGAAATGTTTACGTTTGGCCAACGGCTGCAAGTTTGGGATCCCATTGCACATGCTGAAGAGAAAATGTTTCTAGAAGTAAAAAATGTTCTAAAGCGACAGGATCGGGTTACTCATTCATTTACGTTAAGGCACTACGGAAATCTTCGTTTATCTTTAATAGCAAGATATGAGCTAGCCATCTGCATGAATGGGCCTGACACAGTCCATATTATTGAGAGATGCAAGAAGGGTGCGATGTCTAAATGTTAGTTGAGGAAAAAGGAAATCTAAAGTTCAGTAAGAGTGTATTTAGTTTCAAACCTGACCTGGTCGATGGGTTCCGACTCTGCCTTTGAATTCTCGTCACCTATTGGACGGTGTTCATAAAATGAGTCAGGGGTGTGGATGGTGAATTACCTATATACCATAACTAGTTGAGTAGAAGTGGTTCGGGTAATTATGATTAAGAACTTAGATTGCGAACAAATGTGCAGATAACAGTGAAAAATAAAGTGTTGCAAACGCCAACATTGATTCCAATATCTGAAACACCTTGTGTTAGAGTTCCGTCTCCCTCGTTTTTACATCCTCAGATCCGTCATCTGGGGTGACTTTTTTTTCGTAACACTTTTGAGTATTGAAGGAATCTATTGACGAAAACTACCCACTTGAGTTAGTTCTACAAAAATGGAAATACAATAGGAATAGTTTTCTATAACAGAGTTGTCATTGGTTGCTTAGTTTGTCTGAATACTGATGACAATCATAATGAACAACGAATTGAATGTAACACACGGTTCATCCTAGACATTTTACCCAGAAGGAGTATCAGTGAGACTTTTTTTGCCGTTCAGTTCAGGATGAACGAGATGAAAGTTGCTCTAAAGTCTGCGAACGTACACAGTGTATGTGGCTCAGACAATGAATGCGACTCGGAGAAAAGAAACATCGGGGCATGACGAATTTACAAAACGCAGAGATGGGACAATTACTTTCAAAAGGTAATTGATTTACAATCACAAGTACATTGAGAAATGTGTAATTGAATTACAAATTACAAATACTTTGTGAAATGCAGTTCAATCACAAATACAAATACTTGACCCAATGTAACTGCAATTACATTTTCAAATACTTTATAAAGTGAGGGAAGGTCTCGTGAAGTTCATGCATGTACTCTGTTCTGCCTTTTTTTAACTCTCATATTTTTAAACGTAGCCCCTCCGTTAATAACGGGACACATCAAAAAAATTATGGTCTTTTGTAAATTCAAAGTAACTCCACATTGTGCATGAAGGTATCTACATTGATCACCCGATATCACCGGCAGAACAAAAAGTAACTTGAACGATTGAATGGTAATCTGAATAATTTCTGAAACTTAAAATTGATGTTAAGTTTAGGAGCCATTCAATAATGTCCTCTCCCAAGAGTGACCTCTTGTTCGCTCTAGCCATCTCAGAGCAACTAAACAATAATCCCAATCTGGCATGAAGAAAAGTAGAGTTTGTATTGATGAATAATTTCTTCACGCTTGACTACGAAACTATAAATTCCTCGATAACAAAACAGGTATGCTCATGGAAAATATTTAATATTCATTGGAAAATCGTCCGTTGTGGATATTACATTTCATTGATAGGGGAAATAAGTAGAAAAGAAAGACGAAGAAGGGAGATAGATTAGAAGGAGGAGTAAAGAAAAAGAACATAGGGTCAAATGGTGGTCAGCTGTGACAATGGCAACGCTGATGGACAGCTGTCGTTGTGATTTTGCAGGGCCCCTTACAGAGTCTTCATCGGCAGCCTGCGTCTGGAGCGTGAAAACCAGGTCGTGAAGAAAGT
>JAQFXQ010000045.1:0-14188 GCA_034693645.1 Pergamasus crassipes | reverse complement strand
TTCCAATTCCAATTCCTGGAATTGGAATTGAAAATCCAATTCCGGATTTGCAAATCTGAATTGACCCAACTCTGGATATAGAAATATATATGTATATATGTTTCTATATCCAGAGTTGGGTCACATAGCTGTTTTACTGTCACCGTTGTTCTTTTGCTCATTAATCATCTCTGGCCTTTTCCACATGAGCTCATAACACACACGATCCACAGCGAGAGCTTCTCACCAGTAAATGACACTTGGTGGTAATGGTGCGGTCTAGTGGATCAACGTTAAGCTTTGATGTGTGACCTGTTGATGCACCACAGTAACACGCTGTCTCGATACCTCATCGAGTGTAAACCTCTTAGCCCTCTCTTCCACCAACGAAACTGCTTTTCGAGGTGCTTTACGGAATACAGATCTTCAACATGCTTCAAGCACATCCTTGATCTGGCCTCAGTTTAGAGGTATTCACATTTCAGAAGTGAGTTATTCTGCTGATTGGAGTCCACTAGCGTCTAAGCTCACTTTCTCACCTGACTTCACTTTCAATCACATCTTAAAGTTTTTCAGCACTGTTCATAGTGCTTACTTCACACACACCATTTTGTTACTGTCACTTAGGCGGCAAGACATTACGCTGTTTGCACGGGCCTTAGAGTCTTCATGCTGATAATGTTCTTCTCTGCATAATGAGATTTATAATCGGAATATTTGATTCTGACAAGATGACATTTATAGGAATTGCGATGAACAGCCTCGAGTTTTTGATGTTATCATAAATACCACTTTTTTGTTCCATTCTGATAAGAGCAGTCACACAAGCTTATCTTTTATCCCCAGGTATCGCCTCGATAGACTCCAGCGCTCCAGAAACGACGTCTAGTGACAACAGCCCAACCCTGATCCGCAGAAGGGTTGCGGCTCGAAGTGTCGCGATGGCCATGGAAAGTAGTGATTCAGGTTCAAGCGGTGAAAGCAGTGACAGTGTAGCATCTTCATCATCAGGAGCAGGTGTGGCCGCGGCGGCAGACAGAGCTGCTCAGATTACAGCTGTGCAGCCACAAGCTTCAGCTGGTTCGACAGCGGCTTCGACTGTCGCTGGCCCAGTCGGAACCACGAAAATCGGCAACCCATTGCCACATCGCAATAGGCTGGCTGTTTCGGGTGTTACGTTCAGTCCAGGAATGAGTGCAGATGACGCGCAGTTCAATGCTCAAGTGCAAGTATCGCAGGGCGCGGTTAACGAACAGAGAACCACCGGTAGCGCTACTGGTTCCAGTAGCGGTACTGGCGCGACCTCGTCAGTATCCGCGGTCGTTGCCGCCCAATCCGCCAATGCTACTGTCAGTGGCTTCAATCAACAGGAACAGACTTCTGGTGTACAAGCAACGAGTTCTGCTCCATCTTCGAATACTCCCGCTCAAAATAGAAACTTAGTTTCTCAGATGAAAATTCTCTCGCTTGCTGGGATGACAGGAGGTCAGTCCGGACCTCGAGGAGGGTACAAGGGTGGCTCTAAGCGAGCTTACCATCCAAGCATTCCCAATCAACCATCGGAAGCGTCAGCTCACTTCATGTTCGAGCTGGCTAAAACAGTGTTCACAAAGGCTGGTGGTAACAACGCTCTAGCGGTTCATTTCACCCAACCGCCGTCCACACAGAGTCACCGAGGACCACACCGAGCTCTGCACATGTGCTCGTTTCAAATTGGTCTCTACGCATTGGGTCTTACCAATGCCGTATCTCCGAACTGGCTATCACGAACATACTCATCGCAAGTGTCGTGGATCACTGGCCAAGCAACGGAGATTGGATGCGCAGCCATAATGTTTCTCATCGATACTTGGGAGGGTCATTTGACGCCAACAGAGGTGATCACTCTGGCAGACAAGGCATCGAGAGGTCGAGATCATCCCATGCAGAAGGCGTGCGCCGAACTGGCACTTTCGTGTCTCCCTCACGCCCATGCGCTCAACCAGAATGAGATTCAGAGAGCCCTCATGCAATGTAAAGAACAATCCTCAGAAATGTTAAAGAGAGCTTGTCTAACTGTGGAACAAGCCGCACAAAGTGGCGGTGTCATTCCCGAAGTTCTATTTGATGTTGCGCGAAGATGGTATGATCTCTATGAGGAAACTGTCGACCGTCGTCCGTCTTCTCCAATGCAACAACAGCCTCAGCAGATGATGGGACAGTCTCATTCCCTTTCTCATGGTCAATCGCAACAGATGCACCCCCATCAACAGTCTCAAATGAATATGGCAAATGCTGCCGCCCATCAGCAGCAACATCAAGCGGGTGCAGTTGCCTCTGGAGCCAACGTTGTTTCATCGGGGCTCGTTCAGCAGATGCCCGGAGTTCCACCGCAGTTGTGTATGCCCCCAATGCCTCCTCATGTACCACCGTACTTCCGTCATCTTGCTCCCGTCCCCTACACATTTACGGTACCCCCTCCAATGGTGGTGCCACATGCACCAATTCACACGGCATATCTATCCCAATTCCCTCAGTATGCCCACTCTCATGGTCACCCACACGGTGGGGTATTCCCTCCATACCCCCAGATGTTCCATAAAGGTACATCAACAGCAACTCCCCCACCGCCTGGATCGTCAGCAGCGACCAATTCTCCCTACGGCCATACACACGGACACTCTCATTCGCAAATGCAAGCCAGTCATGCAATGGGCCATCCGTACATGACATTAGATCTGTCGTCGGGACAAGTTCAAGATCAAATGGTGTCTCAGAGCGGTGGGATGGTGCAACCAATGGTGACGTCATCCGGAGTTCAGATCGGTATTTGTCCTCCGTCACTTAATACTGCAACTCCTCCTCCTCCCATGCCTTCTCGTGTTCTTGCAACGCATAATGTCCCACAAAATCATAATGGTCCTCCGAATGCTCCTGCTGGTTCCAGTCAAAACGCACAATCACATATTGGGCTCAAATATCTGCTCTCGGCATACAGAGTCGGCATTCTAGCAATGGATTTGCTCGCTAAAAAGTAAGTTCTCCGGTTGCTAAATATATATTTATATATGTATATTAAATGAACGCTGCCCACACGGGTGCGAGCCTTAGGTTGGTGTTCTAGTTAATTGTTCAATAGCGTAATTATTCTTTTATTCATTCATTTACGAGTATTTAAAGGTCACATACAGCGTGGCGAGACCTGCCCCGTCCTGACCTTATTAATAAGTAGGCGATTTTATTGAAATGACGACCTTTGTTCACTTCGTTATAGTTTTTTCTATTAGTATTGATTTTGGGCTACTGTACTTTCAGAATTCACGACGAACGCTTCCAAATTAAGTACGCCCGAACCCCGCCCTACGGTGAGGATGTCAAGTGGTTGCTAGGGGTTGCCAAGAAACTGGGCACATCCTATCTCCAAGATCTTTGCATGTGTGTAGTGAATAGCGTTGCGAGTCCCTTCATTCTACATGATATCATTACGGAGACCGTGTCACACCTCACCAAGTCCCAACCAGGCGGAACAACACCAATTTTGCGATCCCATCTTCTAACTTCTTTGATACAGAAATGTCAGCAAATGTAAGATGCCTTTGCTTCCAAGTTGGTAATAGGGGGGCGAAGTGGGGTAACTGTTTCTCGAGATAATACAAGTTTGATTTTGTTACTAAGTAAAACAACCAATTATTTTGGTTATTAACTGTTATTTAGTAGCAAAATGCAGCGCATTAAGTTGTGTGATACGTTTGCAACTTGCGCCGTTTTTGCTTGCTAAGAGGTGATGCGTACAAATTTTCCTCGTGACAGTCAGCTTGTTGGCAGTGCGCCATCTTTTAATATTCTACCATCTTATCTCTATTATTTATCATCTTTAATAGTAACAAATTGAAACCGATTGGTCTAAAAAAAATTAAAAAAATACGAAACTTTCAACCTGTGTTTTATATGGTTGATAAACCAGTGGCGATTGCTCTGTTTGAATTTTACCATCTTTACATCATACTTTTTTTAGGAAAACGTATTTTTTTCAATTGCTTTCAACATTTACATTAGCTTTTGTGAGGTCTACAAAAAGACATGAACTGTCAACGTAGCAGACCAGACTTTTGTCTCCTGAATTAGAATTTAATCACTCCGCTCCGCTTCTAACGTGCAGCTCTGTTACAGGTTCATCGCGTGTATACATGCAAAAATGTATCATATTACCCCGGCAGAGTACGATGACTTCATCTCGATCATCCGTGCAGCACGCCAGGCATTTGTATTGAGTCCGGGCGGTCTCGTTCAGTTCTCCGAACATCTACAAACACTAAGAAGATCCAAGTCGTGCAAGAAAGATCTGTGGGCGCGTATCACGGCCGCTCAGCAGCAAGCGAATCAACAGAATCCGACGATGTGACGCGCAGGTGGCCTCTCTTCGAACATCTTATTGGCCGTCGCTAACCATGACACACATTCTCAGGATTCTTTCATGGATCTGGAATGCTTATACTGATCTAATGCCGCTGTTGTTGGGCGGATCAACCCACCTGCATCGATACGTGTTCGTTGGCTCGAGATTGGGATCGTATCAACATCCAGAGATCGTTACGAGAGCTCCTAATCCCTCTGGATTACGTGTTCTGAGGCGATAAACGGCTAAGCCGGTGCGGTTTTTTCTCTCCCTCGAATTTCCATCCAATAATGTTTAAGACTATGCGGATTTCATGGCCTTGGACACTTATCCTTGGCCTTAATTACACTTCTGTTCATACAATATCACATACATCGTGGAAGAAGTTGATTTTCCAGCGGAGTTCCAGTCGAGTGTTTTAGTCTGGTTCATTTTGTCTGCCAAAATATACAGGACAACGATAATAATGCATCTATGGTTTTCTGCAAGCTCAGTAGCGCTCAACGTGCGGGCAACCCGCAGCGTTTTACCATGTTTGTCTGTTGTCAAGTTGTCCCTTCTGTCCCCTCCCCGTCCATTTCTCCCCTCTCCACCCCTCCTCCTCCTCCTCTCACCCGACCCCACTGTCCCTCCTCTTCTCTTTGCAACTTTGTTTGTTTAGTGAGATAGATAAAAGACACTGTCGCGCGTCATTTAAATCGAACAGGCTTCATATTTGGAGAAGGAAGCTAGAGTTGTAAATCAATCATCAATCGACATGCAGGGAGAAAGTGAAGCGATAGTTTTTTCTTGTTGTTGTTGTTGCAGAGTGTCGGTGAACCGCGTCACCGAATATCTCATGATTCTGCGACTTCGCTTCGTCGTCTTCTAGGTGAGAAGTGAAGAAGGGTGAGGAGGAATAGTGTCAATTTAATAATTAACAAACTACATTGAAATGAGCACGACGTCCGTGACATCCCGCGGTAAGGTGTCATTGGCTGTCCCGTGTCATCTGTTTAGGTAACGCAGGAGAGAGAGAGAGAGGGGTCCTCTCACATAAATAATGTTAATATTGATGACGAAGAATAATAATCTGGGGTAGATCTTATGTCATCAACGTACCCAATTGGGGTGTGGCCACTCGGAGAAAGGTGATTTTCGGAGATGGGTTTTCCACTCGTGGCTTTGCAGGCTGGATTGTTTGCATTCTATTCATAAGCGATCTCACTGATTCGATTACCTATCGATGGTTAATTTGCGCACCGATGATGACTGAAATGCATTGTCTTCTGCTAATAATATATTGATCGTCAATTAATTCTTTGCTATGACTTGACAATTGCGCCCTCCGCCCTCTTCCTCATTATTTCCTGTTCTCGATATAGAATGCACCTGTGGTGACTGTTCTCGGCGATGTCCAGCCGACACGACGTCAGTTGCAGCTTGTCTGATAAGCACGGCATTTACTACGCAAATTACTCACATTTAAATGACTGCGCGGTTGATGATTTTGTTGCATCGCGCAAGTCTGAGCGACTACTGTTGAGCAATCGAACGAGCCGAGCCAGCTTCTCTCTTTGGAACAGTGTGGGATGCGGACCCATCCTCATACAATATGAGACCCCACTGCGGTTGGGCAGTTATGGGACTGTTGCCACGGGTTACCCCTTTGTAATATTGCTTGTATATAGTGATTATATACATATATATATATATAAGTATATATACATTTTCATGAGGCCGCGCGGTGCAGGCTCGATGAATAATTTTAGAAGAAATAAAGTGTAGTTCAATAAGAATGAAAATAATGTATTTGAGGTGAAATTGAAGAAATAAGAGGGCTTGGTGTTATACCCGGACATACCATACGGGCTGATCAATATCTTGTAATTTGAAGGCGAACTCAATTTTATGCAGAATGCGGTGCGTCGCGTAAGCCCGTTAAATGGCTATCTAAACACAAGATGTCACGCAGGAACGTCGTCCGTTTGCTTGGCATGCACAAAGAGTACCGAGTTATTGCCAGAACCCGTTGACCCATTCCATCGGCACGCAGAATTTCCGTGACGATGTCAAGTGCTGATTCGTTGCATCAACTTGGATGTGTTTTGAATTGAAATATTCGTGCGGTTCCTGCGCAGGTTGTACGTAGAACTCTGTTTGCCTTTTTGCAGAACCACTGAGGTCTGGCCTGGGTGGTGGTACCTTTCCCCGCTGAGTAGTGGCAACGCCTGAAAAAACCAGATAACTTGCATCACAGTGACTAAAAGGCAGACTTGCAACCAAGCGATAATTCGGAAGTGTGAAAAACGCAAGCACCTTGACAGCGAGTATGTATGGGGTGGGGTATACCACCATCCTCCTTCGATCATCGAACTTGTATAGACACACCTATCTTTACAACTGTTGTTTGGTAAAACTCAGCAGGATGGGGCGGGGCGCTCTGGATTTGCTTATACATAAATAAATCAATAAATAATTATGCATGCATTACTTAGTGAAACGCAAGTTGCGATCTGAAGTGTAAACGTTTTGCAAAGATTGAACGATTGTTGGTCATATTGACATTTTTTGTGTATTGTTAACATATTGTCTACATCTCAATCTATTTGCTCTTCAATGTCATGCGAGTGTTCTTCTCACATGAAGATGTGCCGGCCAGCTGCAGTGTCAGCGTATCAAGAATCATCTGCAACAATCTCTTCTCCTTGCCACAGCGTACTGTACTCCCGAACCCACTCGCATTTCTTCTCACTGAGTTTTCCCGACGCTCTCTTTTTGTTACGACCGAGTCCTGGCTAGCGGATGTATTGGTCGTCTGCCACTACTTCCTACCTGATTGTGTCTTCCCGTTTTCTTTAGTTCATAACAAGTCGTTTGGTCTTCTGTTTCTAGCCCTAACCAACATCCACCTAACCTAACTATAACAACTCCGTGGAGATCCACTCCCAGTTCCACTTTACTTGAACCAGTCATGAGTATGTACTTCTCATATCTGTTTGCTTCATGTTTCGTTTGTTTGATTTTTCAACTTTGGGTTGATCGCCAGCCATAACCTTTGTAAGGAGGGAGCGGTCACTCCCGGGTTGAGGATGTGAGGTGTGGCAAAACTTCACTAAACAGGCAGTTGTATCGATCACCAGTGAGCAGTTAACTCACCCTGAAGAATAGTAACCTCGCAATGAGCCCCCATGAGAATGTAGCCACCTCCCATCTCGTTTAAGGGGTGAATTACTTGACCCCGCCCATTCAAGAGGTCCCTCGTCTGCCATTATGTGTAAAGGGATCCACTTATTCTGTTTTGTAAAAAAATGTTGAACTTTCCAACACACATTTGAAATAATTTGCGATCTCTGGAGTGAAACTTGCTTGCAAATCGTGGACTCACGTGAGAAATTTTGCAGTGGCATTGAATGCGGACTTCGTTGTTGACTCATGACCCAGCCACTATACTTTAAGGGTGGGCGTGGTCTGTCCCTGTTTTTTTCCCACTCCTCTCGGTTAGATTTGGCCAGGCGGGTCTTCTCGTGTCCTAAGCAAAGGCCTACTTATCTCACGCCTACACGTCTGTTTTCTATCTGGAATCAGAGACCAATGGTTTTTCCACATTCATTATGCAAATTTTGTTCGTAAGTCTATCATAATCTGTTGAATGCGCCTCTTGGTATCGCTGTATTTGTATTTAAGACTGACGACTTGATGCAAGATTTGCCCCTCTGTAGACACTATCATTACACCTCTGCTGGGGGGGCACCGAGGAAGTCATGCAACTTTGAACTGTTATTTAAGATTGACCACTTCTTTTCATTGCTGGAGGTGCGTTAACTAATATTACCCCCTGACTGTAAGGGGGACGCGTTCTCATCTCCCAGATCACTGAACTCAAGCGATCTACCCCCCGTTCGCCACCGTAATGCATCTCTCGATTATTTCAGTGTAAATACGCCCTCAACATTTTAGTTCAATAAGAAATAAGGAAAAATAAAGTATATATACACAGCTAGGCTAATATTATAATTATACGATATATATAAATATATATATATAACGGTACATGTATACAATAAAGATATATTACTATGAACATTCGTGTTTTCTCGTGGTCTTTGCCGACAGTAGTTAAACACTTCTTTCTGATTCCCGTACCATCGGGGGAAAGTACTGTTTACATTTGGTGAGGAAGACTTACAAACAGGCAGGGATAAATCGCAAGGTCAATCAGCATTGCAAATGACGAAAGGAAGTAATTCTTTTTAAACAAAATCAGTTGATCTGAGGTGCCTGAGATTGGCAAAATAAGAGAAATATCAGGCATTTTTTTGAAGCAAAGATCTCTTCCACGTTGCTTTAATTGGAAGTATCGCGACTATTTCGTTTAGAGGAAGCATTTCCGGTAACAGTTATCGTGGCCTAGTACTTTAAGGGTCGATACCTCACAAATCTCATTCGTCGACAGTTCGGCGAGCACTCCTGGCCTCCAGAAAGACAACCACGGAGCAACGTCCTGCAAAGCCCGCGCCACATGTGGAAACGGTGCGGGATCGAATATACTTTAGATCTAGATACTACATATATAAATATATGCGTGTTGCGCAAGTAAAATTACAATTTGACACAAAACTACACTTATTGTAAAGTTTCATACTTAAAATAGGTGCTGATTACGACATAACTCAAGCAAGATCCACCCCTGACGACTTCAGCGCGTAAACTCCTCTGAAATATGCAGGGTTTGTGAAAGTCTGTTGAGTATTTTGAATTCTCTGGTGTCTTTCCACCGTATAAATGTCAGGGTTGTAATGCAGTATGGTTATAATAGTTTAGGATTTGCTGTGGTCATCAATATTGACTCTTCGTGAGTCCACATGCAGAACTCATCTTTTCAATGATGATACTAAGCTAACTGACCTTCTGCTCACACAGAAGCGACCGGAGTTTTACCAGACGGCCGCTTGTATACTGAAGTTTAAATTACACTGTAAAATGCATTGATGTAACTCTTGCAGTGATACGGAATCCAGGTTTCTTGAAAGAAAGTGCGTTTGATGGGGCAAATTTTGTTCTTTTCCGGCAACGTCGACTCTTTATTTCGAAATAAAACTCTTGTTCGCTGTCTGTATTATCTTCATGATTTATAATGTTTTTTTCCAATTGTCCGTGCGAGTGAATCGAAAAAAACTAGTAAGCCAATTCATGAGCGTTCAAATCACCCGCCAAACGTGTCCCTCCGCCTGATCTATACTAGTAAAGCAGCTCCAGTCACAAAGACAAAGAGGTCCCCGCTAAATTAAAAATTTAGTACAAAATAGTTTTTCAGAAAATTTGTTTTCTACTCCAGTACTGAGGCCAGGCCAGACTTGAAGCAACGAAATTACAAAAAAACACCAACGTTAGTTTCAACAGATGCCTCCTCCTCTCCCAAGTGGAAAACAACGTCGAATTCTAGCCTGCGATCACACGGCTGGTTCTTTTTCGTCAAGGCCTGAAGACACGCACAATGGTGAGATCCGTTGTGTGCTTAAATCTGTAAAAATCGCGAAAATGATATTTTAAAGAGTTTAATTTATGAATCTATTGGGAAGTTAAAGTGTTGATTCGGTGTATTTCCGTGATTTTGTCAAATATTATGTGAAATAATGATGCAAAAATAATGATCGTTCGGGCTCTCGTCTACCACAGTGTTTTCTACACCGATGTTCGAATATGCTTCTAAGTGTCGGTGTTTTCAAAGCGGACGTGTCTAAGGGAACGAAAATTCAGCATCTAAATGGCTATATTTTATTACCTAAATCTCCCGACATTCAATCTGGAATACTTTACACTTGTGTTTTGTTGATGTGGCCGATTGTTTTTGTTTGCCCAGACATGTGCTAAATTCCGTTCGAAAACCTCAACGTACTGCGATGATAGTTGAAATAGTTACTCACGAAGGATTCGTTTTCTCTTCTTTTGCAGTCTGACTCGACGGTAACTATCCGCACTCGCCGGTACATGACGAATCGTCTGTTGAACAGGCGTCAGATGATTGTGGAGATTCTTCATCCAAACAAGCCCACAGTCTCCAAGCAAGAAGTTCGTGAACAACTTGCGAAGTTGTACAAGACCACTCCCGATGTTGTCTTCTGTTTTGGATTCAGAACCAACTTTGGAGGTAAGTTCGAAATCGGCAGTCGAAAAAAAATATTTTAATTTTATTTTTGCTGTTTTACTAGATATATTGCACATAATTAGGATTAAAACTGAGCAGCTACTGCTTTGTATCAAAAAATAGATATATTGATTCTAATATATCAAAGCTAATTATCCGGTAATATTTAAAACTTGAATCGCCTCAAGCAAATATCAACTGTTTTGTTGAGAATGTACAGCCCCATATAATATCCAAAAATACTAAAATTCAACTCTATCAAATGAACTTCAACTATTCTGCAATGTTTAGGTGGAAAGACTGTTGGTTTCGCTCTTGTCTACGATACCCTTGACTATGCGAAGAAAATCGAGCCCAAGTACAGACTGGCCAGACAGGGACTCGGACCCAAGGGAAGAACTGGAAGGAAACAGAGAAAGGAAAGGAAGAACAGAATGAAGAAGGTTAGAGGTACCGAGAAGAAGAAGGTCGGAGCCTCCGCCGGCAAGAAGGTATGAACATCTTTAAAAACCTCAAGACTAGGTTATTTACTACAAGTTGAACAGATTATTTTTGAGGCTTTATGATTATCCGTTTGAATTATCAGCCGCTTTTCATAGATGTAGAATTATGATCAATTCTATATTTTGAAGATAGTCTCACTAGTTTTTTTTTGAAAGCAAAGACTTCAACATTTTTGAGTTGAGGTTGAGCCACTGGGGCTTTGTTGGATCATTCTTAGACTTTCATACTTAAACTTGAAGTGTATATATTATTGTATTCGAGTAACTCACGTAGTTAATTATGTTGCAAACAGCGATAAATGGGATATCGTCATGAAATTCAACCATCTCAATCAGAGATGAAATCACACCGATGACATGGGTAAATTGCAGTGTGAAGTGTGTCAATTTACTCGCTAACCACAGAGAGTGATTTAGTTGTGCATGTTGACAATGATTTGATTTACATTTTTTTTGTGTGTCACCTTTAGGTATTCGAATGTTGGTCTAGATAGTTAGCTGATTTGATAGTTAAGAATGCCCGTTTAACACTTAACGAAAAAGCAGAAGTTGCTGTTTCTAGTGTAATTTATTATACGTACCACTGACGTCCAATTGTGTTATTCACCTCAGTGTGGAGTAGAATTTAAACATGAGGGCTGGTTAGGAACTGTTGTACATGATTTGATGAAGTTAGTGAAAAGTAGAAGCAAGTTACTGTTGAAAATTGTGACGAATACTGGTCGGTTGTCTTGTTCTTGTACGTAAATTCAAAGCTAGCTTATCTCCTTCCACTTGGATATTTTTCTCACATTTCTCGTCGTTTTTTATAGATTGCGTGCGGCCCTTGAGGCCAGATAATTGTCTGATGAGTTTGATCGTGAAATATTTCTAACTACTAGCCTCCTGTTGTGTTTCTAGCTTATCTGAAACTAACTAAATTTCTGTTATTTTTCAGTAATTTCTGATCGCTCCTGCGGTTCCCGGCTTGGGAGGAGAAAGGTCTTTGTTCTTCATCTATTCACTCTTACGTCAGATTTTGCAAGTTTTGCTTTATTCGATGTTTGGGTGTTTTTTCATCTGAAGAATAAAGACGGTTGTAAATTAAGACATATTTGCCCTGTATTTTCTAACCTTAGTTAGGCTCTATTCTGTTTGTGATTCTAGCAAATAATTGCCATTTGGTATTTTTGGTATAAACATGTATTTCTGGTTCCTCATAAACGACTCAATCGCTCAATAAAGGTTTTTCTCTATACCTAGACATATAGTAGGTGAAAGGAGATGATCATGTGTGCACACAATCAGCGCAGGATCTCTCGTCCATCGTCCTTTGCATTACGTAATTTTGCAAGTGGCGCCGTCGCAGTTTTGGGCTGGTATCTTGATCCACACTCTGTTTTCCATATTTAGACTTTAAGAAGATCGATTTTATCTAGTGTTAGTCTGATCGCATACCAGGTTGGGGGCTTCGCATGCGTCTGTCGTGTGCTCGGAAACGGCACGGGTATTAGCTATAATTTGCACAATCTCTACTTCGTGACGGAAAGCTAGTTATTCGGATGTATCGAATCTGAACATAAGATTATAGTGAAAGATATATTTGCTGTCTCGTTTGTTGAACAAAGTTTCCGGTGTCAGGCTGGGGTCCAAGGTTAACCACCCGGTTTCGGTCTGGTGGTACCTTTCCTAGGTTACCTACAGTTGAAAAAAACAGGCACGGTGTAAGAACATATAGACCTTGCCTATAAAAAAACTACCTTCCCGGACATCATTTTCTGAGACGAATTTACTGTAACTTCTATATTTAAATAGAACTGTGTCCCGTATTCCTTGGTGAACCCTGAGCACACATTTGATTGGGTGCTGACTGATGTACCGGTAACCTGAAGACAATTTGTTATGGTTGAAAAACGCAAGAGCCTGTCGAAGACGAAGTGGTGGGCACATGGATGAAATATCCACTACTGGGTCCTGGTTACTTTCGAGTATTATTATCAGTTGCACTGAGCGTATTGTATCAAGAATACTCGCTACTGTGGTGTGTGTCCCTAGGGGCAGGCGGCGCGGCGGTTCAAAAGGCAAATCACCATGCAAACACTACTGGCGAACGAAGAATCTCTAGGACCAATTCTGTTATCTTCTTCCCTAAGCAGCAAAAGGCTACGATTCAGAATAAGCTACCTCCTCCACTGAGGTCATATGAAAGTTAAAAAGCTTTCTAAAAGATCATACCGTTACACATATTTGATTACCAAGCCTGGTGTTGTTTTTGAGTCTGATGACCCAAATTGCATCGCTTTTGCCACTCCGTACATTTACGAATGAATAAAATGCACATATATAATTAGCGAAGGGTTATTGTTGAGACCGAATTTCACAGATTTTTTTTCTTCCGCTGTTTCAGGGTTCTTCATTTTTAATGATTGTTCCCCGTTATTCATTGAAGGTGTTATCTTTGCGTTATGTTATTCTATCCCGTGCCCCTTGGGTTCCATCAAGTCTTGAAGGCGTTATCTCTAACGAATTGCGCAATCAAGCCGCATATCGAGTCCTTCTGCCACCACGCAAAGAGCGTAGATTTTCATTGCGTGTACATTGGTGTTTTTTTTGTGCGTGCAGATTAATGGATATTTATGGAAATTTACCATTGAGCTCGAATTTACGATTTTGTTTTTTTAACGTCAGCTTTCTCACTATGAATATGCAATACATAGGCTGGATTAGTAAGAGTTTACGTGCATTGTGGATGAAATTGTTTGTTTTGACTAATTTTTATACAGTGTCTCTGTTGATTTTTTCTCTATTCAATGTTGCGACGCAATACCAGGCTATTGAGATTCTATTGAGAAAGTAGCCGGTACTTTGACCTCTTTCGTTGTGGGTCATTTTAAGCTCACATAGTTACAATGCTAACTAGCCTATCCGCTTACAAATGTACCCACAACGATTCTATTCGGAAGAAGAAAATGAAATAAGTAGAAGATTGTACCATAAGGGGTGAAAAGCAACAACTGACATTTCAGACAATTGTTTTAACTGATAATTTTGTTATCTTGAATCTTAAAAACCTCGAGTCCAATGAAGAGTCACGAATGGTTTAGAGTGGAGCTTCTTTGAGAGAAGACTCCATGTAGTGGAGTCATGGATAACTTCATCAAGAGCGTCGACCAAAAAAAAACCTCAGATGTAGGCGATGTTCTGGGAGCCTGCAAGCGATATCAG
>JAQFXQ010000044.1:0-14233 GCA_034693645.1 Pergamasus crassipes | reverse complement strand
CGAGTTAAATAAATTTTGAATTTCAGGTTTGGGTTTTGTATCTCGAGAAACGATGTGAGTTGTGCGGTATCGAGTACAAACTGGCTAAGGCTACCCACTCGTGGAGTGCCGCATTACTGCCCAATTAAAACTGTGTGTTGAACTGTGTCTCCCGTTTGGTTTGTCGTAGGTGCAAAATCTTGTAGTGTACTTGAAAAACAATCGGCAGGTGGAAGATTCTGGGTAAGTTCTTTGTATAAAAATGTCTTAAATACTCGAATTTCTTAACACAAAGGTTCTTTCAGGCATTTCTTAGATCTCAAACAGCGATGAGTCACGTGAATATTACGTTATTGCCGATATCCTAACAGCATTATTTTGACCCTTTGTATGATAATATGTTTGCTATTTGCAAAGCTCAGATCTGAGAAGAAGCGCGTCCGTTTGTGAACCCACTTTTAGTGTCCATTAAAGTAAACTAAACGAACATATCTTTCAATAAAAATAATTGGATTTTTCAAGGGTTCTATTCCGTCAATAGATTTAACTGTCCAAACATGTTGTGTGCGGCACTTCTCTCACAATCGATGTAGTAATCTTCTGTAGGTTTTATGCTGCAGACATCTTATGTAGGTTTTATGCTGCAGACATCTCATGTAGAGCTATTCTCATAGGCTCCACTTCCTTTTGTCTTTAAAAACTTAATAACTTCTGATTCATATTAAGAAGATAAGCAACATTTTGACTTTTCAAATGGATTGGAGTATAAATATGTGTTTTTTCTCAATCATTTGACTACGACTTTAACTAAGCACACTCAGGAGCCATCCGCACAGATTTTCATATAATAACGAAATAACAATAACCAGTGTAAATCTGTCATTCAGCAGCAAATCATCCAGATTGTTACTTCATTAGTCAATCGAAGCATTAGCCAACCATTCATGAATTCGGACGCGCCAGAACGAAGCATGTGGAACGAAACAGAAAAAGAAAAAAATATATTTCGCTGATTTCATAGTTATCTCAATCATGGAACATATCCTGCCCATTGAAACTCAATATGATTAACTCCATCGAACCTAGAAACCTTCCCCTGTTATGCACTAACTTGTGTCTATAAGGTCCAACTGGATATCCCCTGATAAAGTACATTCTGATGTCTAAACGGTTCCGTATTGTACACATTCGGAATAATCATTGGGGGCGATGGCAACTCACCTTGGACGGAGTTGAAGGCCGTATTTCCCTTTCTAATATTCTCAGCCTGTCTCCACCGAATTCCCCACTGAAGTTTCGAACGTCTTTTTCTTGCATTTTAAGTCATTCGTTACCATTCTAGGGTACAATTGACGGATTCACATCCTTCCGATCTTCATTTCTATCATAGGGAAGCAACCCACTGGTATGTTCCGTCTAGAACGACAGTGCGTCGCCAAATCAGTGCTGTATGGCTTCGCCGTCTTTGTGAATGAAAATATCTGTGATTCTGTGAAGTCCGTCCTGTGCGGTGCGCCAGAGGATTTTGTGAAAACTTTATGCTTCTGAAACCATCGGTGGCAAACAAAACCGTTTCGTGCCTCTGTCAAAATGTATTTGTTTGTGCTCCCAGAAGGATTTTTGCACTCCCCTTCAGATTCTTACACTCGATGACAGATCATCTGATTCGAATTTAACGAATGTGCAATTGCGGTCGAGTATTACGCCATATTTACTAACAAGTACCAAAAGAAGAGGAATAATAAGCCGTGTTGTGACATATCTTCGGATTACTCTGATAAACAGCGATCTTTTCCTCAGAAAACAAGCAAAACAGACGCCACCTTGTTGAAATAAGACTGACTATTTCGGTTAGATACAGAATTTCGAAAATTGGTAAAGATAAGTGAGCAATTGTTTGGTGTTTGTGCTCTTCGTAGCCCATAGCTTCATCCGTGCGCATCATAAATAGCGTGCTGTGCTGCACACGTGGACTTCGAGTGGAAAAGTGCGTGAAAGCGTTCGGATCCTAGTGCGCGCGTAGGATTTAAATGTTGGTTATTTTTGCAGCTTCTTTTCTCGAGGGGTTTCGCTTGTGTATGTGATTCTTGGATTCGTGCTATCGCAGACTCCTAGGGAAAAATGAGCTTTCTGGATTGGATAACTGCCTGAACGGTTTTGCAAATTGCATAGAAAACTCTGGACAAAGTTCGCTGGCAAACACCAATTAACTTCGTATGTTGTTAAACAATAAGCTTGTGTTTCTTGACATTATAAAAACTTTGGATCGATCCTGAGGGCGCCAATGCGGTAGATTGAAGCAACTTTCCTTCACAAAGTGGTGGAACTAATACGGAAAACTTATAGTTTTTTTTCTGCACACAAGAACACCCGTTGTCACAAACTTATAAATCTTTGAGAATTGACTTTGGCGGAGACAACATATCTGTATATTCATTGAAAAGACAGGGAAGTTACCTGGCCGGTAGACACCACCGGAAATGGCAAACGGAAGTGAACAATATCGTATTTAGACGTCAAACAGTACGGTATTATCCGACACGATCCAGTAACGAGCGATTAATGTCGCATACGAATAATTATATTAGAGTTGTCCCGATTATAGTTATTTTTACTACCCAGGTTGTTTTCTTGTTTCTAATTCCATTTACAGAACTGTTACTACTATACTCTATAATTTTATAATGGTTAGTGCTAAGTGGCTAATTATTCATTTCTAGTGTTTTTCATCAATCGTTCATATTCCAAAGTAATGCAGCTAGAGAATATGAGACAACACCCTTTTGCACCAACGCGAAGCAAAGACAGACCACCTGATTCTGCTCTGCCTAGATGAGTGACAAATTACTCCCGACTAAGACGATTCTTCCATCTCACACGCGTAATGCAAAAATATTCGAGTGATTTCGTTCGAACAACATGTTCGCGGAAATAAGTAAAAAGAAAAAAAAGGACGCTTACATCGCTTGCTCGTACGTTCAGCAAGGAAACATTTGGCATTTCTAGTGTGCTATGACAGCGCGGTGTGATAAAGTCCGTACAATATGTTTGGGAAATTCCATCTCATTCCTATTCGGTTCGAATACTTTGGCGGTGCCGTAAGATCACTGAATGGTGTAGTCTCATCTATGTCTGATCAACAATTCAACGAAATTTGGTTTAAATTCTCGCTGTTTTGTCTAACTTTTCGAAGGGAAATTCAGGCGGGAACAGACTGGCCCCGCTGCGGCGCGCCTGGAGCTTCGGTATCAGAAATTTGGCTCTTATCGCCCACAGATATCTTCGTCAAATTATTCAGAGATAGGGTATGGTCACTTACCGAAATCACCTCTCGAGCCGAAATGGTAGCTATATCGATGAAGAAAACTTAAGTAAGTGCCCAGTTACACACTTTATTCTATAGAAATATATTGAATTTGACGGTGGTACTTCATAGTATGTTTCTGCGCTGTACCGCAACACATGTGAAAAGGTGGAATTTCCTAAAACTTAATAAGGCAATCAATCAAATATTAATACTATAGACTTCGTACACTTATTCATGTTGTTCCAAGTTATGCAACACTCACCCCTAAAATACCGCCAAATTCATCCGGCGCAATCGTGAGGTTAACCAAGTATAAAGGAATGACGCAAACTAGTATAAAATAAGTTGTGAATATGATCCAGAAATCGTTACCAGCAAGAACCACTCAAACATTTCCTCATTTGCCATTGTCAAACAAATGCGATTGCCAATCGGTTTATGAAACAGACGCAAAGAACGAACATCTGCCCTAAAGGTTTTGCATTGGACGGTACACTGTACCCTTGAACTTCGCTTTTCTCGGCGGAATAGTTCTATTGACGGATATTATGGCGGACCGCCTCCGTCTCATCGATAGTACACTAACGGTGAACTGAGGGTCTCTGATACGAATTGCTTCACTGACCTTGGCAAGGTCATTGGTTGCTTCCGGTTTGCAGAAAAATCACGGCCGTTATAGATTACGTCCTGCGCGACGGCATGGCGCAGCCGTTTCGCAATCTGCGGATTTACTGGCACTATATTTATAAACTAGAACTGACCTGAATAAAAGAACTCACTGGTAGCACGAAGATATGCTAACTCAATATCAGTAAACTTTAACTGATAGTACTAAGGGCGTCGGCATGCCGAATTAACACGACGATACCAGGATAAGCTTTTGCTAACAAAATTGATACGAATTTCTGCACTAAATTTTACATATATTCACTTTAACGAACTGACGTAAGTACCAGTTAACTACAATTTTGCTGTCTCATTAATGAGAAACTGTAAACGAGACAGCGTGAGATACGTTGCCGATAAAGAACCCAACAAGAGTTTGTTTGAATTCCGCTGTTGGCGGGAAATTCTTTGGAAGTAAACTCCAGTCGTGAAGTAACTGATCTCGTCGATGATTTGAGGCTCTGTTAACTCTTGCGAGCAACTCTCATGAGTCGGCGGCTGGGCTCGATAAATTTTTACCATACCGCACCCGGTTGAGAGGTCAAGCCGTTTCGGGATACTAGAATCAAGAAGACGACAACGTTTTTATTTTTCTACATCGCAGAAGTAAAATGCCAATCCATTTAAAACCTCAGTCCAAACAGAGACGGAACGAAACTGTTTTAAAAAAAGCTCGATACTCATTCTGATCTTTGGATCATATGTTTTCCAAACAAACTACACTAGTACCCCAGACATGCCTGGTACACTGAGTTTCACTTCGAAGACTTATTTTGTTCTCTTCTGGTCGATTCACAATCAATCAGGAAGTACAATGACGTATTATTCATTCAGACGACGCCATCAGTGGTCTATTGTGATCGCTGTGATAATTTCCGCAAAACCCTGAAGAACTGGCCTTGAACTTGAAAGATGCGGATTGACTTTCGACTACCCTCGTGAAACATAATGTACCTTAGACATTCTAAAGTACTCGACAAGTTTGTGAAACCAGAACCGGATGAATGCTTACTTGAGACCCCGTTTTTCTCTCCAAGTTTTTAATCCCAGCAATGGATGTTCGGTCCTCAGCACCATGCAACAAGTGGACTCGTGTGTTAAATTCACGAAATAGAAACAGTGACCCTTCGCTCAAGAGACTCAGTGGCCAACAAGAACTTGAAACAAGGTGACCGAGAAATTTTATATTACATTGCTATTACTTCATTAACCAGTCTGGTGATGATAAGAGAAGATGCAGAAATCTGAAAGACCGATCGTCGGCATCGTTTCCATCCCAAAAAGTTAAATGTGGGTGTGGGTTTCCTAGTTTCGGATTCACACTCTTACTTCACACGTAATACACAGCGATCCAACACGAGTATTCGGTTTTGATTCAATGGCTCCATCGATCGACATTAGGTGTCAGGTTTACTGGTTGTAGTAGTTCCTGTTCACACTGTCTCATAATGATCTGCGATGTTATCTACATGTCTTTGGGCTGTCCCTCATTCATATTGGTCGTATTGGGCAGCAATCTTAGACGAAGGTTGGGCATAAGTAAAATCTCACTTATCTGCATTTTATCCTGATGTAGGGATATGTATTATCTCTTGGAGAAACGAGGTGAATCACCGGTTTTATTTTCAAGCGGTCCGTGAGTCTAGGTAATTCTTTTGTCCTATCAAATTAATATTAGCCGTTTTACCTTCGATTTTTCGCGTAAGAGACCTCACGTTTCAAGACGAAAACCATCTTTGTTAGTATGGGCAATTCAAACCGAGTACAACACTTAATCAATTATGGGTGTTACTAGACGGGTGATAAACTCAACACATACGAAATAATGAGATAAAGAGTAGATAAAACGAAATAAAATGGTCAAAATCATTCAACGATTTTTGCATCGGCAAATCCTCCACGAGAACGGATTAAACACTTTATCATACTATATTATAGTAAGTGATTCCTCAAAGAGGTCTGTAATATATAATATAGTACTACCCAACCTTGGCTTAGGCCTAAACTTATCTTGTACTTTATCATACCTCAAAAGTATTTTTTTCTGCATGATGTTCGGACCTTATTACTATCATGCTAACTGACCTAAGACCAATGGCGTTTTAGCAGTAAATTAGCAAATTAACATATAAATCAACCGAACAACTTTGAAAAAAGGTTTGAGAGTAGCTGTGAAATTGATATTGGTTCGGAGAAAAACAGGTTACCAATTTCAGGTATGCAGTTCGATTATCAATCAATCAAAGAAAACAAGAGTAACTTTATACACACGACCTCAAAACAAACTAACTGAGGCCCGAACCGAATTCATACGCGACTACAAAACCAAAGAGGTTATAAACTTCCGACCAGAATGTCGGCATTGGGAATGCTGTGGCCTGATGGTCTCACTGGAATCCAGAGGATACTTCTGATAGCCATTGGAGGCATTGCTGGCACTTATGTCCTCATGGCACTCCACTGTTATTACAGGTAGGTGAATCTGCCAGAGCATCACATTGGCAAAAAGAATCAAGTGTCTAAAAGTATTTGACACCGTGGAAAAACGATGAAGTTAACAGAGGAGACTCAGGCGAGCCTTGATAGATCGTCATAACGTCGACTGCACAACCTTTTTTCAGAGGACAAATAGGTTAACAACAGAAGAAGAGGTAGAGCCATGTATACAAAACGAAAATACGCACAAAGACACGAACTTACTCAGATTCCTAAAGTCTGGGGAACGTGGCATAAAGCTCAGTTCAAGAAAGCTGAAAACACAGAGATCACATCACATGCTTAGTCCTACCGGAGTCGAATCTGAGATCCAAACTAATGAGGTGTCTTCTTAATTCAGAATGTGGTCAGCTTTAAAACGAATGCCTGGTCCATTCTGCGACGGATGGTTCGCCTATTTTCCGCCCGCCTACAACGTATTTTGTCTCCTGACGCAACACGCATACAGAGAGTTCTTGGACACATCAACAGGTAATCCTGACTCCACCGCCTCTGGTCAATAAGATACCGCTGCAATTTTGAGCGAGAGATGAGCGCGAGGTGCCGATTAAATGATGATTTTAAAATTACCATTTGATGAAACATAACGCCAATATCACAGGGCTTTACACCACTTTAGGAAAGAAAGGGCAGTTGTGAAGATCAGACTCAAACGGTGTGGAAATGCACGTTTCGAACTTAACTCCTACCGAAAACAAGCGGATAACGTTCTCGATTTATGCAGCATTGTTTCAGCTTCTTCGCGGTTTGTGCTTCCAACATGATAAGGACAGGATCCTGAAGGTCTATCTTGGTCTCACTCCTCTGGTCGTTGTCTTCAAGCCAGAGTCCGTTGAGAAAGTTCTCAATCATTCGACCAACCTAAAGAAACCTATCCTTTATGATCTGCTAACGTCCTGGCTGGGCACCGGTCTCCTCACGAGGTAAACTCCTTGAAGTCCTACTCAAGAATACATAGGTAGCAGCTGTTAAAGTCCTACTCAAGAATACATAGGTAGCAGCTGTTAAAGTCCTACTCAAGAATACATAGGTAGCAGCTGTTAAAGTAGTTGTTACTGCAGTAGTGGCCCGCTATAACTGGTGTCGCACGTGGGGCGGTCGTAGTATATATAGAAAATATCAGCTATCAATATCTTTGTACTTGCAATAGTGGCTATCAGCAGTTTAACAACTTCTGATAGCCACTATTGCAACTTGTTATCTGATAAGCAAATAACAAATGTCATTTAAGACAATTGTTGTAAACTCCGGGGGAGGGGGAGATTAAGTATATTAAATGCATGTTATTTACTTATCATATAAATCTGATTCGAAATGTGACGATTTCTGACCACATTCGGCAGATCTTCTTGAGATTTGGCGCCAAAATCGAAGGGCTACGGCGTCACTAGTGAATCGGCACTTATGGAGCTGTGGACTATGGATTATACAAGCTGTGTGCTGGCTGTTGGCTTCCAACTTTTGCTGGACTAAACTTCCAGCAATACTGATGAAACTTTTATAGGTGAAACACAGGTCTATTGCAAGTGTTTACGTTTTGTGTGTTCCAAGTTGATAATGTGAGAGGTTTCTCCCTTTGTGATCCAGATATTCTAGCATGAAAGTGACTGATGATAGCGATTTGCAATCGAGGTTGTTGCCGAGAACCGTCTTGCTTTCTCTTCAATGAACTTGTTATCTTGTAATATTGTGGCGTTAAGTTACTCTTCCCGTATTCATCGAATCTCCCCCGGAACTTACAGCGATTATCTTAAATGACATTTGTTATTTTATTTGCTTATCAGGTAAATCTGATTTCAAATGCGCCGATATCCGGCCACATTTGGCACATCTTGTCAAGATTTGGAGCCAAAACCTCTTGACCGTCGAAGGGTTACGGTCACTAGTGAATTGGCGTGCATTAATGGTTGCAGTAGTTCTTGCTGCCGTAGTGGTGTTAGTAGATCTGAAAGTACTTATTCTGGTTCTGGTTGGTTCTGTAGTTCTCGTTACGATAGTGAACATTGCAGTAGTTTTTAAGGTGGATATTGTAGCTGTTATTGATGTACTTTCTGTTGCAGTGGTTCTGGCCGTTGTGCAAGCTGTTCTAATACGATAGCTGTTGTGGCAGTTGGTTTCGGTGTGCGTTGTGGGTACACGCGGTTGTGGCATCGGCAGTAACAAGTTATTGTTTATTTTTGATTGGATCTATCAGTTTAGGATTATTTTAGTACAGTATAATATCCCATTGTGGACAGCATCCATGGTAACCATTTCACACAGGAGTTATGTAAAGGACAAGCTTTGAGTTCTTTTCACATTTCAATCAGTAACGTTGTGCTCTTACAGTTCTGGCTCCAAATGGAGACTTCGCCGAAAGATGCTCACCCCAGCGTTCCACTTTCGCATTCTACATGACTTTCTTCCCGTTATTAATGAGCAGGCGGAGGTATTCGCAGAGATCTTAACCAGAAAGACAGTCGAATCGGAAGCTAAACTTGGAGAAGGTATAACCTTAGACGTGGTGCCGCTGGTGGCCAGATGCACCTTGGATATTATTTGCGGTATGTAGTTCGAAACTTTTTGATGGTAGATGCAGCATAAATGGCAACAACTGTCATATCAGATAGCTACTGTGAGTTTCGGACGATTTGTCATTAAGGAACCAAGTGTAACAAGTGTATGAAAAAACTGGCATCTTTGTGCTTGTGTGTGTGTTTTTGTTGGTGACTCAACTTGAAGACATTTTTATGATATTTTAGTAACAGGTACTTGCACTTGAAACAAGTACTTGTCTTCTGTCGCTTATGTCAGATGTAGGTATCTATGTTCTGGCACAAGGCGAGACGTTTCGTGTAGTCTAAAACAATGATGTAGGAAGTTTCGTGTGTTATCTAGCATAAATAACAATCTATGTGATCGTGTTTTGCAATTGATGTTTCTAACTTCACACTCCTTCCGCCTTTCACGCCTAGCATTGCTATCATACATTTTTGCGGCGCTGAGTGACTCACCCTTTTATTGACCCCGTTGTATGCCTTTTGTTTCTATTTTACTGTAGTTCAAACTGTTTGCATTTTCCAAAACTCCTCTACACGGTAACTTTACGGTTCCCCTTCGAACTCTATACTTCAACTTTCAACGTTTCGGTTTATCACCGTATGGCTTTCGCCACGATCGAGTAAAATGTGCGATTCACAGTTCTTCACCAAAGATGGACGATAATGACATAAACAATCCGTCGGCGACACGTTCTGCCTTTATTTTGCAACACTTAGATATTAAACATATATTCTCGGTATACTATAATATACACATTTTTGAATACAGCCAAAAAGGGAATTTCATTCATTCACACACACACACACACCACACAACATAGTTGACTACTTGTATATTATAGATAATTAGGTTATCTCATCTTTTAAGTCGTAGCAAACGATATAAAAATATCCTCTCACGCTCGTAACTCTGTTTAGCTTCGACCCTTGGCGTCGCGGGCGATGTTTGCATTTGCTACTATTTTATGCTGATCATTAATAGGCGACGGTGGTGGCGTGTTCGAGGGTTGAAAAGTGGCGTCCGCTTGCAGCCTCAGAGCATCCGTGTCGGGATACTCATCTTCGAACTGACGTTTGGCGGTCACTTGCGAAACGGATTCTTTGTTTCCGTCCACGGTTCGCGTGTGACTGGCTTTGTCACAAGTTCCGCCGCCATCGTAGAACATCTGTGGAATCTTCTCACCGAAATAGATCTTGCTGTTACGTCCAACTTCCTCGATACGTCTGAGCTCCAGGTACTCCCTGGAAAGGAGCTTCCCGTTGGCCTCGGCCTCCTTTTGTTTTGCGTAATAGGTGCTATCGGCCTGGACTCTCTGTCGGGAGAGGTAGATCTCGTCGGAAATGAGCGAGATCTTTCTCTTTGCCTCTTGTTCTTAAAAGTAGAAGAATTATTGGTATTTGGACAGCCAAATTCAAAATAGCAAGCAGGAAGAGTTTTTTCAGCAAGTTGCGCACGGGCTCTTAGTTTTTTGAATAAGAAGTACTAACCTGATATGAGCTGCTCATACTGGATACGTGCGACCTCCGCATGCTTCTGTGCCTCGATAACAGCCCGCTTCCTCTCGGTCTCGGCGTTTTTCTCTACCACCTTTTGTCTCTGTTGAGCAATCATCAATTTGGTTTTCTCCGCTTCCATCGCTTCGTAATCCCTTCGAATCGTTTCCGGAATCTTCGGTTTCGTCACTCTAACGGCCTGTACGAATAACCCGGGTGCTAATAAGGTCAGATCACGCTGAAGCGATGACTTGAGGTTCTCATCAATCTGCAGAAGCGGAACGAACAGATCATGAATGAATCATTATGAACAGTCAGATTCCGTGTCATCAAAAACAATGTTTTTTTCTGCACTAGTGGCAATGAGATCAATGATAAATATGTTCAGATCGCCTCGTATTTACGAATAGTAATATTGATATCTAAGTGACAAGTGGCAGCCTCAGTGGACGGCTCGCCTAGTGTATGGCAGCCTCAGCGGACGGCTCGCCTACTGTATGGCCGCCTCACTGGACGGCTCGCCTACTGTATGGCAGCCTCGGTGGACGGCTCGCCTAGTGTATGGCCACCTTAGTGAACGGCTCGCCTAGTGTATGGCCGCCTCAGTGGACGACTCGCCTAGTGTATGGCAGCCTAGTGGACGGCTCGCTCATACTTCTTACAATCATAAGGTACACACAGGTGTCAGTGGATCCACGTTAGACTACAGGGGATCTCCTCCTACGATCAGGTCGCTTCTTCTCCTCTCTCACTAAATTTATACACAATCATGTTTTTAGAAAGCTTCTTCAATCTAGATTCCCTCCCAATGCGAGCCCTGAGTGGAAGCCATGGATGACACGTCTGAATTTACACATCAGCAACTTGTTGAAGTTAAAAACGGCAGTGTTAGAAGCGTCTCGATACCATGATCGGACCAAGATCCAACATAGGGCACACGATACTGCGGAACTCATTAATACATGATGTAACAATTAGTTGCAGCTTATCGCGTGCATAATGCAGTCCTTAACGGCTCCGGATGGGTAGAGTTGAGGGTGTCAAGATTCGAAAAATATGTCGCCCTCAGCAATCATTTTATTGTAATGACTGTTGTTTTCAGCATAGGAGGTCTCATATGTTTTTCATCATGAAATACTTTTTTTATACAGTTACTTTATCAAACATTTAACGTACGGAGTTTTGACATTCGAAAGGTTTAGGTCGAACCGTAGCCTGTGAGGGTAATGTCGATCATTCCTTATCTGCCATTGATGATCTTATCGCTTGATTTATGAGAATGTTGTTGCGTTCCGAAGCAAAGATTTTCTATTGCCATGCAGAGATGCGTTGCATGTGACCCATGTTCTGGGTTTCTTAGAAAGTTGGTATTCTGATAGTTGCGAGAAAAGAGACTGTACCATTTTTTTAAAGAGTATTGATATTTTAATCTATATTTTTCAAAGTTTTATTAGAATGTATACTTTTTTAATCAAATGTTTAAGCCATATATACATAAAGATAGCTTTTAAAATATCAAAAGTTATATTGAAAATTTTCCTCAAAATGCTCACATCATTATAAAAAAGTAACACTGCTATTTGGACACTTGATGCAATTATCAGAATACTACATATTTTCAATGAAAATGTAAAACTCTATTTTTGCTGTACAAAGTAGCTATTAATAAAATCATTATTGAAGTGCTTTTTATTTATTTAAAAAAAATATTCGTAAAAAAATTAAAGTTTGATCGTTATAACCATTTGTGTCTCTTCAGGGGTTCCATTCAACCAGGTCGTGCTGTTTCGGCAGCAGATCTCTTGGCGGCTCCTGCATTATTAACCAGTGCCCCATTTGACATACGGACATCACACTCTGCAACGTCACTGATGCCCCTACATCTTGTACAACAAGCGGCTACATTAGCCGGAAGTAACGCACGTAAGAGTTCCCCACCCAAACATGCAACAACATCAGCCATACAGGGGCATCATAGTTCATCAAACTCTCTTCCCGCTGCATTGACTGGAATACAAGCAGCTTTCAGTAGCTTTGCCTCTGCAACCAGTCAGTCCGCTAATTCATCTCCGGCCACAGGACACAAGCTACCACATTCTTCGCCCCCAAAACAGGTAACCCTAATTTTTTTGTTACAAATTCACCATATTACTAATATCACACTTCGCTGTCCTATAATATTTCTTACTCCGTAATTGAGCACCCAGGTCAGCAAGCGTTATGCATAAGCAACGAAGTAGGTTGATTTAAATTCAACTTTACTAAATGCGGACGTTTTAGATCCTGTCGTTAGTCTATGACCCTTGACTTCTACCAGATCAAGGAGTACTCGGTGCACTGAAAAGTGAGTGAATTCTCAAGTGATGAACTTCGTTGTTTCTCAGGTACTTCCCTTGCATTTGGCCAAGCGAGGTCCACCGCAGCGATCACATAGTGCGTCATCGCAAGCGAATCCATCGCCCATCCATATACGGGCGGGGTCCAGTCCTGCAAAGGTTCATTATCCATCTGTGCATCCCAGCACACTTCAGCATGGATCTGACGCCACAGCAAATACAGGATTGACGTCAGGACTCAATCCCATACTCACTCGGGCCAACACTGTTGATGATTCAACATCATTGCACTCAAGATCTGATGAAGCTGCGTTCGAAGAAGAGAAGGAAATCTTCTGCTGATGAATCGCACGCAAAACTCGAAGCAATCACTGAGTTTGCGCAGAAGTCCTTCCCTGGACGCTGCTTGTCTCCCACTGAGGCTACAGAAAGATTATGTATACTATTATACTATATGTTAAATGATACACAGTTAGACAGACGTTGAGCCATTTAACGAGGACATCTAGTTCTTTATTCGCTAATGAATATCTTGAAACGTACTGTAATCATATATTTTATGAGGCCCTGTGAGGATGGGCGCCCTTGTTGACTAGTGTACGGAGGTAGGCACTATGTAGTCGGTTATGTAATCAGCCGGAGTCTATCGAGTTGTTAATATCATGCAGTTATAATTGTTGAATATTTTCTGCTTCTGTTACGCTACAACAATAATCAACGGCGCGAGTTAAAGAAGATTAGGAGCAGGTCATTATTATAAGTATTTACATGTAAGCAGGGATAAAGTTTATGAAAAGTATGAGTTGTCACGGCGCGAATCTGGAGACCGCTCGGAGTTTGTAGAATCTTTTTGTCGTGGTCTGAGTAACAATAAAATAGCAAGAGACCAAGACCGAGTTTATTGATACATACATACATCATTAAATGAAGACACTAGCGACGGGATGTGTTTCCTCGATGAGCGAGGAAAGAGTCAGAATATCTATTCACTGTGATATCGATATGTGAACGAAGGAAGCAACATAACATAAAATGTAATGCGTGTGAACTTGAGATGAAGAAAAGACGAAGATTGCGAGCAAGTATCGATCCATCTGTAAAGTCAGAACACCTGCTATCGTCTGGGTTTATGAACGATGACCTGTTGCTCGTACATTGTGCACTACTAACACCAAACGCATAGTTACCTAACTAACTAGGCAATAACTGCCAGTTACCCACCCCATTGATCAGGGACCTGGTCCTTACATCGACCACCTGCGTCCTCTATGGGGGAATTGATTACTGTTGACGGCATCTCTTGTAGTCACTGCATAATGCTACTCACAACGCGGTTATTGGATATAGATGATGATTGTTGTAAAATATGAAAAGTTTGCAATGGTGTTCACTCATCCATCGTATCTGCATGTAGG
>JAQFXQ010000043.1:0-14280 GCA_034693645.1 Pergamasus crassipes | reverse complement strand
CTGAGCTATTCTGTTTAATGTAGTCAATTTTAATTATCTGAATTGATGTATTTTGAAGCAAATAAATAAATGCGTTGCATTGTAGCTTTGGTTCTGCCTGATATTCTCAGGGACTCCAATATATCCTGGGCATACCTTAACCAGCATTCCTTGTCATCACTCATAGCATAATTTATTCTAGAGGCAAGGAAAATGGTATAATATTATACTAGGTTATGATGAGATATGTTAATAGACACAAATGAAGACTTGGATTTTGTTGTGTGATATGGAATCTTCTTTGAGTAAATATAATCCAGCTTGATAGTGAGGTTGAGCATCTGTAGCTGAGAGTAGTGAGATTAATAAAAAAAATTATATTAATTACTTCATCAAAACTTATTTATGTAGATAATTTGATTTTTGAGACTGTTCAGGGCTAGCTGATCTATGATATTAGGATTTCGACTTTAATGAGCCAGCAGTTACTTACAATATAGTATGTTACTTACATACATTTACTTATAGTAAATTAAAGTTTGATTTGTTGTTCATTACAGCGTAATTTGATTCTACAATTTTTAGTTGTATCTGTCTCATACTCGAAGTAGGATATGGAATTGAATTAATAATTTAACTGAAGGCGGAGATGGATTAATACTTTTATATTTTATAATCATTGTTTTTGGAAAACCTGATTCCAAGTTCTCTTTGCGATTCATATAGATTGGCTAGAAGATACATAAATTATTCCCATTCCACGTAAATATCAACTTTACCCTATCAGCATGGGTACGATAGATTCTAGTTCTAAAAGTAAGAAGCCAATCTATTCCCTTCATATCTGTGTAAGTATAATATCCAACTAACTATATACTTGTATCATCAGGTTAAGATCAGTGACTTTGGTCTGGCCACAGAGCTATCTCATCCAAATGAAAGCAAGATGACAATGTGTGGAACACCTAACTTCATGTCACCTTGAACCAAATCCTCTCATGGTCTTCAAGTGGATGTATGATCTCTTGGATGTATGATGTACACTCTTCTCACTGGTACTCCTCCCTTTGATGACTCCCAAGGTCAAGCGTACTTTTGCCAAGGTTGGAAAATATTTACTCTCTCTTTAATTACCACGTTGTTAACATGTGTTTTAGTAAGAAATATTTGTTGGTTCTCTAGAAGACAACTGGTGTTTCGGTTTGTCGATAAAGTCGATAGTTTTTGTGTATTTCAACGTGAAGTCAGTTGAATTCGTCACATTTTCATTGTTCCATTGGGGCATAGTTGAATCGAACTGAACCGATTGTTCTGGGTCTGTATAAGTTTTGTATGTGTACAACAGCTGAGAGCTCACCTGACGGAGCATCATCTTTTGGACTTGAACACAGTCTATCCATACCCAACCCTGTATCATCTGCTCACATTAATATAATCCTTCACATGTTAAGGGAGGTTGTAAAAAGTGATTGTGGTAATAGTCACGTTTACATACGTTTTATTCTGCATGGGTCCTTTCGATTCCGTATAACTTTTAACTTTTTTATGTATGAAGGCTTGGGTTTTCCTTCATCTGTTTGATATAAGGCACTAGCTGTTGGTCATTTATAATGCATATTTGGGGTAAAAACTGAGCAGGTGTTTTGAAAAGAACTAATAGAAAGCAACAAAAGTAAAAAGCTTCTTTTCTTTTTGCTGCTTTCTATCAGTTCTTTTCAAAACACCTGCTCAGTTTTTACTCCAAACATGCATCTGTTTGATCCACCTCCACACTCACCTTTATCGTGTTTCGAACTAATGAGTCATATTTTGAAATCCAACGTCCAGCGGATAACATGTGATGTTCTCACAGTTATATCGCCTTGTTATATCTACTGCATAGCTCTTCGATTCGCTGCATTGCTCTGGACGTGAAGTTGTGTGTCTCCAATGATTCAAGAACAATAGTCGGTCAGCACGTTGGTTTCATTGTCGATATATGTTTGAATTATTGTAGCCTATTTACGATATCAGACCAGTGAATGTTCCTAGGCGAAGTCCGTGAGACACAGATCGACCCCAATCACAAGAAAATTTCAAATGATCTTTTATTATTGAAATTCCCCTTATGAAAGAAATCCTGTGAATGAATGCCAAACATTGCATTGTCCTCAATGAGCTTGGTCATCCAATGGCTATCCTAAATATTACATTTATCTGACTAAACATTAGAGCTTCCATGAGGAAAGCAATGCAGATCGATACAAGGGGAGAGCGGTCAGTGGTGTTACATATTCTTCCCTTTCTTCTTGCGAATATGCTCGTTTGAACATACATGATTAGGAGATCTTATTTGCATAAAACTGAGTTACAAATTATGCGAAGATATATGTTACAGGTGAAACCAAGTAATTTTCCATCATTCTGTGTTCAATTTCCTTACCATTAAACTTAGCTTCTAATACGGAGAAGTCTACCGAAAGGCTTGAAATATTGAGGGGGTGTATTCGAGAGTGGGCCCTGGCTGAGGCTCGACCTCTTAGCTCATTGAATCAGACAACTTATCTCCGTATCGATTAACAAACTTTCTTCCTGCATGAAGGAGTTGAATTGATTATATATATTCGTTGGACATTCCTTCTCTAGGAGACGCCATAGTTAACTCAAAATAACTTTATCAATTGCACGAGGTGTATCCAAGAAAGCAGCTATGCATCCCTGTTTCTCTTGTCTGGCTAGTTCGATTAAGGACGTTATAATAAACAAGTTATCATTCCCTGTCGATCTTTTGGAAAACCATTTTGCATTCCCTCAAGACCTTTTTTTAGTAGTATACCCGCTGTAAAGTCATTAAGGCCTGTGCTGCGGGGCTAGCCACTACCATCCCAGCATTCGCCTGGTGATATAAGGAAAGACTCGAAAAACCTATATCAGGATGGCCGATCTGGGTATCAAACCCGGGACCTTCCGAATGCAAGTCCGACGCGCTACCATCACGCCACCTTTCTCGGTATACTCCAGCTGCTTTTGCCCAAAATAGATTGCTATGTCTAAGGAAACCGACCGTACAGGGAATCAATTTCCGACAGCGGAAAAAAAATATCTTTCGAGATTTTACCGTTCAACACACGTCGATGGGTGGGTGCAGAGGTGTGGCCGTGAAGTTAGTTGAATCGGCCCAAGATTCGAGCTTCGAAAACGATCGCTGAGTCTCTCGCCACTGTTACAAAAGGAAGACCTAAAGTCTGATCAACAATGCTACCTTTGTACTATACAGTTCTGCTGTGATTGTTGTGGAACGGTTTATCATGAGATTACCCGTTAATTGGATGGAAAGAGACAACTGCCAATTAAGAAAGTGGCTGTAAGTTCCCGGGGAAGGGTGTAACTTCCGTAACTTTGACTAATTTTTTTTAGTACGGTGTCTGTCAGTTACGCTTTCCTAAATATATTTTAATATATTGATAGTTGACTGAGTACATTTGGTTCTATCTATACTTATTATTTTGATTCCTAATAATAGTATTATCAAGTTATACCCCTCGATCAAGTTGAAGCTGCAGTGTCTTCTCTACTTTATTTTGAACGTCTCGAATATATCGGGTGTCGAATTGGATAAGAAATAGCAGCTTGAAGTATTTGCCAAGTGACTCAGCGTCATCATCAGAACCAAATACATATTTGTTTGCTGCACTGATGGGTATAGATTGGTCGAGGCAATCATATCATATTTGAAAATTGTTAGTTGAAAAGTTTTTGTTTAAGTTGAGAAGATATCTCTGAGTAAGAAAAAATACATTATTTTATCTGTGTCTCGATATACTTGGCAAAGATAATTATGAGCTGCGCTCAAATGAAAATCTTATGCTTCAAACCCCCGAATAACACTATTATAAGAGACCCGAATAACGCTATTGCCTCCATGAGTGCTCGCTTCCAATTTATTTTGCTCTGGCACTCACTTCCTTTCGTACTCAGGCAATCAACGCTTGTATATTTTAAATAGAATTTGTGTGATTATTTGACTTCATAATGATGCTGAATAAATTGGCCTAGGAGGTATGAGTTAGTGAGGATCAAATATTTACGTAGACAACACCTTTAGTGATGCAAAAGGGACCAAATATGAGGAATACCCAGTGAGTATTCTTAATATGAGTATTCTTTATGAGTTGTTGTTCATTTTTCATATTAATTGTAAATTAAAAGCAACTAGTCAAAAAATACAAAAATTCAAAAACAGTGAAAACACATAACTCGGGCTCTGACCCCGGTTGTGTGTTTGCCCTTAGTTCACTATTAATATGATCGATGAGGAACAAGCGGCGGTTGCTTTGGTTAAATTTTGTCCGTTTGTTAATACATACGTAACATGGGCGTAGGCAGGATTTTGTCGAGGGTCGATCCTCTCCCCTGTAAAATCTTGGCCCGGCGCGGCTGACAGGAAAGAAAAAAAGCGTCCACGGGATCAAAGTCTAAGGGGAGGGGCGAAGGACTTTAGAGGGGGGTCCGCCCTAAAAAAAGGTCGACAGGCCCAAACAGCCCATGTTAATCTAATATTTTCTCCGGCTAGGGGGGGGGGGGGCTCGAAACAAGGCTTGGGGGAACGTTATGTATAGGTATTGTTGGGTATGAGACAGATGATGGTTGTCTAGGGATGTATCTATTAGCCTATTTTTCATATAGAGCGAGCAGACTGCTTTCATATCCAAAGCAGTTTGAGTTTATTTAGTGCGTTGACGGTTATCTATGAAGAATTACTTGCACTTTATAGCATGTGAAAAGCTTCTTTATCTCTCCCTCAGAATCTGGAGGTTAATTGGATCATTAGAAAATGTACTTATGACTTTGCTGAGTTGCAATCATCTAAGTCTAAATATGCTTAATCTCTATTTATTTTTAACTATATGCTTCCATACCTCTTCATTCATTCATTCACTCTCTTTGTCTTCTGCTGTGCTTTTACCGTCTCAAGTTAATTGAATTCATAGTAATATTCGTAACAGTGACAGTCTGATAGTCTGTGTACCCGCTAGTGCACTGGCGCTTACGGAGACTCAAACACTTCACATGATGCTGTGCTGTGTCATTACCAGCGTTGGTACCAAATTGGTACTACCAATGTAATTACAATTATGTTCATAGTAATTGTTATTAATAATTAACTCAAAACGTGATTTGTGAATGTAAACACTTTCAAGTGTCAAATACATGATTTCTGTATTCATGGCTATTGACTTGTCTCTCGATGATTTCCCCTAGAAGTGTGATTTATAACTGTATGTTTTTAATTTACAAACACGGATGCTCATTTGGTTGGGGTGGAGTGAAGGTGAGAGGTACGCGATCTCCTCATCTACTGTACCGTACCCGACTTTTCATTGATCATAACAGAGGATTTGAATGTTCCAAACTTTAACTGGAAACTTGGGTTTCTCACGAAACTTATTTCGATTTTTTAATGGATTGTTGCATTGCAAAAGGTTTAGAAATAATGATGCACCAACGAGACCTTCTAGCGGAAATATGAACAGCCTTCTCATTATGCCAAATTCCGGTATCATTGATGATGTGGATGTCATTGACCCCTATATGCTATGTTTATTACTCTGTTCAGTTTAATGTCTTTTTGGACTCTTGTCAACGTGAAGACCGGACAGAGAAGCTTGTTTATCTGAATGAAGATTACGAATCTATGACATTAAATCTGAGTTTAACAAATTGTACCCCGGTTATTGTTATTGTTCTATTTACTAAACTCTAAACTGCTGAAGTTGATAGTACATTTGGTGTTAGGGCCCATATAGCTTTACTAGTAAGTGAAATAAGGAATGCCGAGCAACCTATTTTCCAAGCAGGAAAATAGGTTGAAGTTGGTTTGTCTTCGCATATTGATCGAATTGAAATTAAACATTAAGGATTCCATCTTTTATTTCAAAAATTCGCGAATGAGCGTTTGTATGGGAATTCAGAGGTTGGCGCCATCACAAAATAGGCGTAAATCCATTGGAAAAAGCGTTTGCATTTGGTGACTTCATCACTGATGTGCTTGCTTCTTCCTATGCCCCCACCCATCAAACCATGACAGCATATGACCATCTATGTCCTGTCTTACCCCCCCCCCCCCACCAGAATGACAAAGCGTAAATTACAGAATGGGAAGAATAAACCCCCCCCCCCCATCCTGTTGAAGGTGCTACAGAATTTGATTTAGGGAAACTTTTTTATTATCACTAGGAGGCATGAGGAGGGGAGTCACCCATAAGAGAAGACCGTGTTGCTTGGCATGTAGTTATCGTGCAGTGTCACAGTGTTCAGTCGTTTGACCCTTTATTACCCCTAGAATTAATGGCAGTCCTCTACCCACAGTCGACTCTGTGAGGGATCTTGGCGTCCTTATTTCGAACGACCTCAAGTATAGTTCTCATATACCAAATGTTGTTAGGAATGCTTCTAGACGGGCTAACTGGATTCTTCGATCTATCATTGTTCAACAGCCACAACTGTATCATAAGCTATTGCTGATCTACGTGTTGCCCGTGATGACGTATCCTTCTACCGTCTGGAGCCCAAGTCTCAAGAAGGATATGAGTCATATCATATGACTTTGTTGCGATCTGTTCAGAGAAAGTTCTATAGACGTATCTCTTTCAGGTTTAATATACCCAGAGAACAGCTGGAATTGACATACACTGACATTATTGAGATCCTTGAGCAAAATGGTGTGAAGCTTCTGGAGAGGATTATAGAAAATCCTAGATTTTGTGATAAATATTTTACTATTAGAGCTGTAAATACTCGTAGACAGCATCTAGTTGTTCCTAAATTTCACAGTGGACGAAGATAAACGGTCTGTTTGCATGGAGAGCAAGTAAGCTCAGCAGGAGAAAACAGCAAACCCAAAATTCTTTAAATAACTCTGTAACGAACCTTTGAATAAAGTGTTTATATATATATTTATATATATAAGGCTTGTGAGTGTGTCGAACATAGTATATAATTCTCAAAGATGGGCATAGACCATAAGATACTCAAGTGGTGCGCATCGTATCTATCTACAAGGTCGTTCTTTTGTGCTCAAGTGGAAGGTTCGTTGATTTAGCCTGTGCTAGTCCTATTGAATGTCTCCCAAGAATCGTCTATCTCCCTTCATTTCATTTATACGTACACTTTATTTACGTAAAAAGGCCGGTTGGCCGAAAGTTCAATCGTGAAATTAGATCGCAATTACAGACTTTGACAACAGAAAAATAGAAAACAAAAATGAAAACAACAAAAACAAGACAAGAAAAACTGAGGAACGGAGTAAACCTAAGCCCTACTTCAATTAGCCGAACCTAACAATACATAACCTTTGGCTATGGTGACCCACTTCTTAACAACAGGAGAGTGTTAGGACTCTTAGAAATTACTGCATAAGTGTCCATTTTTTGAAATAAAAAAAAACATTATTGTCTGTATATTCTTTGGAAAGATATGCATTTACTGGCCAAGGCTGGTCAGTTGTCTCAGATGACCTAAAGATTTACACGAAAAGCGGCAAATTGGTCGTCTGATTCTAAGTTGCTATCAACTGTGTTTTTGGGTGTGCTTCGAAAATTACATGTCAAATTCTGTACCAAAATGTGCCGTCCTCAGGTCTGATGCAACGGACTCCCGATTCAAGCTAAATAAGGAGAGTATCTCTCACTTACACAACCAGTGGGATCTGGGGCCAAAAATCAAAGTTTTCTTGAACACACGACAGATGTGGCCGAAATCGATTTGTAGAGTATAATCTTTAGATATACGAGAAAAGTTATCGAAAAAAAAGGCTACCAAAGGTGGTAGCTTAGAGACTTGTTCCACAAGTTGGTGTTATAGACCTATTTGAGGAACCATATGCTGTAGTATTATCCTTTGATGTTTTGTTATTAAAACCCTTCGTTTTTATATAAAGCTTTCAGATCGATTGAAGGACGCTATTGGCTGCTAGTTGTTTATCGTACATATTAATATTAATTAAACAAGCTAGGGGTTCAAATAACACAAGAAAAGATGTGAGAAGTTGTGTTTTTCTTTTGTTGTCTTCCTTGAATCCCTAGCTCAGTTTAATTATTATTACTCTTGAGATAAATTGCCTTGACGTGTATGATGCGCTGCTCCCCTGTTTGGTTTCCCCACATGTAGCATGTAAATCTTTTGAAGGCAGTTCTAAGACACTATAGAATGAGGGTTTGTTTCTAAGAGATGTGATATAGACACATACAGTGATAAAATGACATCCATCAGCATGCTGATTCGGTGATGTTAGATCACTGCTTTTAACCACTCTTTAGATTATTTCATAATTAATACCAACCTTCTGAGAAATAAAATAAATATGCTTCCCCTTGAGTTTGCTTGTTCTGAAGGTGGTACATAATGTGTCTGTCCTTGGGGAGTTTCATTAGGTCGAGACACACAAACGGATGCGGTTTAGGATTGTTGTTGGAACAAACCGTTTTGGAAAGTTGGGAGATGCCCATTGGGAAATATTATCGACATGATGCGAAAAAGTAGAAAATATGAACAAAATAAACTTGCGTGAAAAAATTGTGGTTTTTATGTCTAATATGCCCACAGGTCCCATCAATAGTGATGTGTTATTATTACCTCACACGAATACGATACGAGCGAAGACAGGTCGCCGAATAACGCACAGTGGTTTGGCAAACACATGAAATAATATTTGGCTCATTGGTACTTTTTCAAGATCCTTTGGTCGTTATCCACTAACAGGGCCGTGTGAAGGGAGCAACCACCCCAGGCGCATGCCGATAGGGCTTTAAGCTTGGCAGGGGGCGGCGTTTCAGTGGGAGGCACGGTAGACCGAGGGTCAGGGGACTTATTTTTCCTGTCCACTAAGAAGTTGACTGAAGTGACCTCATCCTATGTGACTTGTTGTACAGCTTGCGAACTGTGCAAGAGTAGATGGTGGGACAATTATTGAAAAAGTATGGTGACTCAATGGATGATTTCCATGTTATTCGTTTTTTATTATTTATAGAGTTTTCTAAATACGTATCGCCTGTCAGTCTTGTGCTCACACACAGGCATTGTAACGGACTTATGTGCAATTGAGTTGATTGTTTCCCCTGTGTTAACAAAATTGAAATAATTTTCCAAGAATAGTACTTGCCTACATCATATGTGCAACTTATTTTAGCGGACCTGTTTTGTCCACTTCAACTTTCTATACTTACATATAAATGAAAATATTAAGTTCTATTGAGATGGCCACTGCCAACGTCAGGGTGTACAAACACTCATCAAATAAGATAAAACCTGTGTTCTTTTGAATGTACCGAACATTTTTCTGCATTACCACACAACCAACCTCGTATGGAGTGTACTAGAGTACTGAGGTTGGCATTTACCATGCTACTTTGCCAGCTTATAGCCATACACTGATCTTATGATTCAACCCTTCTATTCACTTTCCTAACTCTCCTTTCCAATCATTTTCAGGTGGTCATGAATAATGTCTGCATTCCTGATTACCTTTCCATCCATGCTAAGAATCTCATCTCTAAGCTCCTACAAAAGAATCTTAAACAGCGAATCCCCTTGTCTCTGGTGTTGAGACAACCTTTCATGCGGGCAGTCCCATCAACTCTGATATCCATACAGAGATCCAGAGATCAGGATAGATTTATTAATAATTATAATAAAGGCAAGTTAATAATAGTTTGCTTTAACCAATTGATTTATTTATCCTAGATCAAGCGGATCAACTATATCTAATTTATCTTAATGTGTTAGGGATGTACAGCTGCAAATGAAGAGTTGATTCACCAGAGATGAGCTTTTACAATTATAAATTATTTTAATAAGTTGTTACGGGGATGCATAGGGAGGAGTAATTATTGTGTACTTGACGTCAGCCCTGTGTAGACATTTCATCTGGTTGGTTTGTTATGATAAATTTCGATTGCATAATCTAACTATCTCTAATTATTAAAATTGTTTTTACTTAGAGTGAACACCTATCGGTTACGATCTATAAAGCTTCGATCTCGGAACATGATGCTGTCTATCCTCACCAATGCGGAGGTTTGTATAGAGTTCATGAAGCGAATTGCATCTCAGGAATACATCCATCAGGTTGTTAGGATATCATCTGATGGACAATGGTTCTCACATTATGGAATCAACATCCTCCATAATAAGAACTATCCACCGGATGTCCCACCGGATGTATCTGATCACAGACATAACATCGATCAACATCCACGAAGGTTTTGGAATAAATATGAGATTGAAGATATCGTTTGTTCAGTATGTCGAATGCTTACAGAATTGAGAAGGCAACGGATGTTTTGGGCTCAAACCTATGTTGGTCGGCGAGGCAAAGAAAGCTCAAACATGAAAATTCAGCTCCGGTACTAGTGACGTGGCTTCACAAAAAGATCAAAGACAGATACTGACAAGTTTGGAAGTGCCTTTTTGATAGTTCATGCCGCTCCTGTAAAGGGATGCACACGGGTGCATTAGTTTCGAACAGATGAGATTTTTGAACATCAGTGGCTGTTCTAGGAGTTTGAAGTGGAGATAGACCAAATAATATACGGAAGCGCAATGACGGCGAGTAGTTTCCATCAGATAGGAGTGAAAATGAACTCAGTTTGTGGTACATGCAAAGTCATGGAGATGTCATGCACGTGCTGCCCACTTTCGGATTATGGAACAAACAATGAGATCCTTGGAGGGGATGTTCAAAAAATATATATCTCGAGCAAGGAATAAAAGATGAATGTCGCATGGCTTGCAAAATTCATTACCAGTGTCTTTGGCATGGGCGTTACCAGGGGGGTGTTCCCCGCTTGCCGAGGCGATTCGACCTCAAGCAGTATGCGTGAAGAGGTCAATCCTAGTGACAGTGTGACATCGACATAAAATCCAAACGCCGCAAACGATGCTAAGCTTCAGGTGAGCTCTTCAATGGTTTTTGAATTAGAACTTCAGAGTCACGATAATGATCGGGGCAGATGGGTGAATCGAGAGTTCGCACCAACAGCGGCTCAAAAGCTGGAACAGCTGAATTGCTGCTAGACGCCTTCACGTACGTACGAATTTCCAACAATTTAAAGGCGAAAGTTTCTTCATAGTTGGTTGGACTTCTTTTCACCTTGGCTTGCATACTCGCAGCACTTAAACGGAGCGCCATATCTTTATTGCGTTCTATTTCCTCCAACTGTTGTTCAGGGACTTTTGGAGTCATTCATCGCCAAACCGTTCACCCGCTACAGAGATTTGAATCAAGACAGCAAGGCTCATGGTGTAAGCCGTTGGCACAAAGAGGCGACCTTAGCCGCAAAAAGCTTCACGGAGGAGACACCTGTTGGTATCAAAATGATGTCTGCTCACTAGAAACTGGTTCAAAGGAACAAAAATATAATCAAGTCTATAATAAAGACAGTGCATATTTTATACAACTCGTGATCTGGCACTGCGAGGTAATGATCAACACCGAGGAGTATTTGAACACCTTTTGGAGTTGAGAATTGAAGCTGGTGACGAGCACTTAAGAGAACACGTCACAAAAGGCTCCGGGAATGCGACATATATGTCACCAAAGATTCAAAATGATATTATTTCACTGTGTCGCGCTGTTATCACAGAGCGAATAATCATGAGCGCAAGAAGGGCAAGCGCTTGTAGTATACTTGCTGACGAGCGCAATGATGTATCAGGCAAGGAGCAGCTGTCAATTGGCGTTCGTTGCGGGAGGATTTTCTTGGATTTGTGTTTGCATTTATCCTAAAACGGTAGCGGCCGCGATCGACAATTTTCTCCAAAGCAATAACTTCGACGCGGATAAGTAGGTTGGCCAAGGGTATGATGGCAGCTCGACCATGACTGGAAGGGAAGGTGGAGTACAAATTTTTTTGTAGGATAAGTACAAGAGGACCCCATTCTTTCATTGAACGAGTCACCAGTTAAATCTTGCACAAATTATTCACCGAGGGAAGCGATGCAACCAGGAGGCTTGCATACAATCTGCACTCTGCCCCACAAGCTATAAGTTCATATTAACAATGGTACTCACTGCAAAATATTCGGGCGTGCTTGAACCAACCGCCAACGCACTGCAATCGAAGAACATAGATCTGGTGCAATGCAGAAACCACATAGAAAGTGTGATTGGAGTAATGCAACGCCACCGCACGTCAGCGTGCTCCACTACGCACGTAACAACTAATTGATGCCGCCGACCTGATTGCCAATTATGTTGGATCAGATTTCGAAATGCCTAGAATACTACGAAGGCAACAACATCGCTCCAATTCTCCGGTTGAAAGCCCAGAAGAGTTCTGGCGAACCTCATTGGTACTTCCCTATTTTAACTCTCGGACAACTTCACTAGAGCAGAGACTTTCAAAACAAAGCCTGCCAGCTTTCAATCTATTAACTTTACACCCCTCCAATATGTTGGCTATGTCATTCAACGCGATTCTGGAGGCATCACAGAGCTTTGTTTACTACAGCCTAAATAATTTGGATAACTAGGCTGAGCTTCGGGACAAATACTGGCAGGATAAGAGAAAACGTCAAGGCGGATGATGTGGCGGTCGAGGCACCGAGTAAGGGAGCAGGAGGTGACACGTCTATCCTGATCTGAGTACCGAAGATCGCGGTAAAGAAGCTGTTCCGAGAGGGACTACGAGTGGTCTGGTCCAGACCTCGCCTCGAGATTGGGTCCTGCTGCCAAGGAGTTTCAATTGCCAGGGTACGGGCAACATTTGGCGAGACTGCCCGGAGGATACCCACCAGACGAGGTGCCGCAGATGCGGAGAGGACGGCCACATCGCCAAAGACTACTCACAGCCGAAGGCGAAATGCTTCACGTGCGACGAGGAGGGTCACCAGGAGTGTCCTACACGATGGAGTGCCGGAAGCACAGGGAGGCTTTGGCAAAAGTCGAAGGGCGGCGAGAGGAGGAAAGAAGGCCAGGGAAGGGCCGAGGCGGGTAGGCAGGGAAGGTGGGTACGGCGTGACGTATCCTTCAGCTCAATCTCAACAGGTGCAAGGACGCGCACAACATGCTGGAGCAAGACGTTGCCGAGCTGCTAGTCGACGCCTGCATACTGAGCGAGCCCAACGTCGCAATTACCTGGCGTAAGAGCGAGGGAGGATGTTGGGTAGTCGAAGAGGATGAAGATGCCGCCATCTGGGTATGTCGGAAAGGAACAGTGGCGACGAGCCGTGAAAGGGGTTGGTGTGGATGGAGTTGGAGTGAGCGTGCGTTATGTACTCATGCCACCACTCGCCAAACCGCCATGATTTCGAAGAGTTCCTCGAGGGCCTGGGCAGAAGCCTTGACGCGCAGGTGAACCGCATGGTCGTCGTGACGGGTGACTTCACGGGTGACGAGGGACGAGCGTGGCCAACGACGGGCTAGTACCTACATTCCAGATGGAGACGCTCCGGGGTACGAGACGCTCCTGGGTGGACCTCACCATGCACACTGAGGCGATAGAGGGGAGCGTGCAGGAACCGGTAAGGACAACTGTAGTGATCATAACATTATATTCTTCCAAGTCGTGGACTGCGAAGCGAGAGTGGAAAAGGCAAGCAGTGGGTGGCCGGCAATAAGTCTGAGAATACAGGTGCTGAGGGAGGGGAATGAGGAGAGGAAGGAGGTTGGCATGCAGGGCGAACCGGAGGAAAGGATGATGGAGATCATCAGAGGGGCATGCGGGAAGGCAATCCAATGGGGACAATACGGGAAGCAACGGCGTACATCGAAGTGCTGGTGGACACCCGAGATTGCGGACGCCAGGAGGAGATGTATCCAGAGGAAGAGGAAGTACACTCGAGAAAGAGACGAGGAGACCCGTAGGGTGGCGAGAAGGGAGTCCCTGGAGGCTCGAAAGGAGCAAAGTTTGCTCATCAAGAGGGGCAAAGAGAAGATGTGGAGGGAAATATGCGACGAGATTGAGACGGACCCATGGGGATTGGGGTACCGCATTGTGATGATGAAGCTGGGGGTGGCGGCCCCGAAGCTGGCGGCCAGCATGGTCGATACGGTGGTGGGGATGAAGGTACATGGGAAATCCTGCTGTCCGTGGTTTATGTTTTTTTGAAGGATGTTTATCGGTCATGGGGATGAAGGTCCTCGGGAAATCCTGCTGTCCGTGGTTTCTGTTTTTTAGAAGGATGTTTATCGGTCATGGGGATGAAGGTACGCGGGAAACCGTGCTGTCCGTGGCTTATGTTTTTCAGAAGGATGTTTATCGGTCATGGGGATGAAGGTCCACGGGAAATCCTGCTGTCCGTGGTTTATGTTCTTTAGAAGGA
>JAQFXQ010000042.1:0-14335 GCA_034693645.1 Pergamasus crassipes | reverse complement strand
CGTCGGACTTGCATTCGGAAGGTTTCGGGTTCGAATCCCAGATCGGCGATACTGATATAGGTTTTCAAGTCTTTCCCTATATCACCAGGCGAATGCTGGGATGGATGAGGCTAGCCCCGCAACACAGACCTCACGGTTTACATCGGGTACACACCTAACAAGAAAAAAAGTTTAGCTATCAATATTTTCCACTGATGCACAATAGAAAATCAACAACTAGATATTCGCTCAATGTTTAGCACTCGGAGCCAATGAGCGTTTTGGAATATCTTCATCAGTTGAAAGACGTTAAAGTCATTAGGACATGCGATGGATGTATCCTGGCTGGGCCTGAAAGAATGTGCGTCTGTGCAGGTGAGGTTTGCCTTGCAAGGCCGTGCAGTCTGATCCAGGGTACAAGGAGGGGAAAATGGTTCAAATTACCTCGAAGATGACGTCAACGATGTTGGTAGGATTTCTTGTGATGCCGTTGTGTACAGTACTGGCAAAAGATTTGCATGTTAGTAGGTGGAAAAGTGTGCGAGTAAATAGTAAATATTTTATTATTCATATTATTATTATTAATGTTTATACTATTATTACTATCATTACTGGTCTTCACGTTTTCGGGAGAGTTGGCGGTGGTTAGTTGCGCAATTCGGCCGGTTAAAGACCTTGGGGGCGTCTGGCGAGGTTTCGCCCCGGGGCGCGTCAAAGCCACGCTACGCCCCTCATCCCAACCACTATTGCGTCGTTAATTTCTGATACTTTTTATCCGTTTTGCATATCAATATAGCGCAATACATGCTGATGTAAGTAGTGCCAAATTCTTGTTTATGAGCTTCTTCATATTGGAACTTTGGTACTGGGTATATCGAATTGATATATGTATATATATATTGATATATTTATATTATATTATATTTCATAATTTGATAAGCTTTGCTCCTGGGGGAATATTGCGAGCAGACTGCGCTGCTAGGGACTTAGATGTAGTGTGTCTGCAGGTGCATAAGTGAATGAAGCTGAAAAAGTATTTTTTGGATCAATATTTTTATTAAACAGTTTAACGGTCTTAGATAAGATTTACATACTAGATGAGTACTTTCACTGATGATCAAACTAGTCGAATAATAAATAATAATATCAAGATTAACCACGGAGATAATATGGCAGTTGCTGGGGGATTGCAAGACATGTGAAACTGAACGAATATAAGATTTGGCAGCTAACGGTTTCCTAGAATATTTAAAAAAATCCGAGCGGCAGATGAGAGCGACAACACAGAGTTATGTTAATAATTTTTGACATTTTTTTTGAAAGCGAAGCATAGCAATATCAGTTTTGGTCGAACCTGAGACGATATGGAGGCACATGGATTCCAATGCGGGCGTATGGGTCTTACGTTAGAATAATGATTTGTGGGTTCGTTCATTGGATTGGTTCTTTGAACCTTTTGAGTTGAAAAAGAGTTACATGATTCTGATTTTAATAGTGAACCCTCGTCGTGCCGACCATGAACCATGATTTATTTAATTTATAGAACTGTTGATCTCACTTTTTTGCTTGAGTCTCTCTTATGGTTCGCTCACGACGCCCATGTGGTTGGTAGAGGGCGGCCAATGCCACTGTCTGTCGGGTTGACCCGTTGGATCTTTGGCTGGCTCGGGATGGCCGATTCTTTTTGTGGAGTTTGACATTAGTGATGTTAGTTAAGAGTATTAATACTAGATATGAACTGGTCAACTGAATGTGGTCTCTAAAGTTTCCTTCTCTCTTTGTTACAGGATAGTTGAATAAGATGCGGTCCATTGATCTCTGCGTTTGATTTTGAGATTGGTCGACGGGACAATTTGAAGAAGTTGTGGTTTCGAGGTGGATTTGCCTTATCCCACACTCAGTGTTTTGACAGGCAGGCCTGTCTGCATATGAGCCACGTTCTCGATGCTCTGAGCGGCATTTGAACTGGTGGGGCCGTGGGGCGGGAGGCGACGACTATTCATGTGTTTCGGTCTCTTTAGGGCCGTATACGTTGAATGATGTTGGCTTCACCGCTGCTGGTCTCAGCTCTCAAACAAGATAAAGAAGCAATCAGAAGGCAGTATCCTCCCCCGGTTTTAAGCTCAAGAGCTTGGAGGTGCGACCCCGTTGTAAACGATATTAAGAGTACATGCTTTGTCTGATACGTTCTACACGCAACGACACCCTGCCGCCTCATTTACGGACCTTGCCACCTCTCGTTCTTCGCTTGACTCAGGTAAGCAAGTGGACTCTTTGAACCTTCACAATGATGATTAAATCTATTCAAGTTCATCCATTGGGTATTTTACGTTATAAAGTATGGAATAAAATGATGAGATACGCTGTGTTGCTGTGGCGCTGATGGAAACGGTATGATTGGCAGTGCTGAGTGATTTACAATTTTTTTTTTTTTTCATTAACTCCTTTATTCAAGCAAAAATCATAATAAACGAAATTGGCGAGGTAAACGCCTGATACGGTCAGATTCGTGTCTGCCTCAGGGTCTGATTCAAACAATTGAATCCAACCGCTCTACAAAATTGAAAATGTAACTGACCGACATCTCCACGATTTTGTTGAGATTTCATCTCGAAACTTTTTATGTCATTTTGCAGGAGGAGTTATTGAAATCTCCATTGAATCAAAATGGTGGCTCCATGCAGTGTACAGATGGAGGGGTGCTCGGTACAGAAGTGCGACACTTCAGATGCGGAGGCGGAAGTGGCCAATGCGTTTTCCTCCTCCGCCGGATCTCCATCTGGTCTCGACGAGAACACAAAACGTGACTCGGAGGTGACCAGTATCAATGGTTCGTATTTGTCAGGGCTGTCACCTCTATGATCGTACGCGCACTCTTTCGATACGATAAATGCATTATTTGACTTGAAGGAGGAGAGTTTTTTTCTCGTATCTTCGAGTCATGTCTTCCTCAAAATGTCCAGTTTTCTGATAATTTCTGTTATAGTATTGTTGTACATCTTGTTATCTTAGGTATAATATTTATATCTCTGTATACATGTGTGTTATGTGATTGTTTCTTTTTCAAATAACGGTCGTGCATCATATAACGGTTGTCATTTTGTTCCTGTAGGTCGGCCTGGTTCACCGGGGGCGTCGAGCTCCATCACACACAACCGCCTTCGTGATCGAGAACGTTCGATGTCCTGGGAGGCAGATGTAGAAGATGAGCGTGTCGATGATCATATTGATCACGATGATATCCCATCGTCAACTGTCTCTGTCCGAGAGGAAGATGACGAAGGGACCATTTGTAGAAGCTCGAATGTTCGGAGTCCCTTGGAGTGCAAGCCCCTCGCGATTCACTCCGAGAGAGAATCGATGGATTCTCCGACTCGAACTCCTCAAGATTCAGAGATGGAGGATATTGAGGAAGAGGATGTGAAACCTTTGTCGCTCACCACCGTCAAGTCTGGTTACAAACGAGAACGTGCTATGCCGGCTCCGATGGCGATCACGACCACTCCTCGAGAACGAGATAGTCTTAATAAGGAGAAGATTACGGAAAGATCGAGCAGTAAGCCCATTTGTATGTCAGGACCGCGCAGTCCTCGACCCACAAGCAGTTCGAGTTCACGAAGCAGCTGCTATTCGCCTACACAAAGCCCTCTATTGCAGGTGGGTCGGTGGGTCGCGCTTGACGCAATTTTTGTTATGCCATTTTTTTGAGAAACTTGTGATGTTTGTTTACAAATTGGGAGGAGGAAGGTGTGCAGCTTATATCGGAAGTGGGCATATTGGGCAACCTAAGAAGAGTCAAATCTGGATCATTTCCGGTGATGCTGGATGTACTCGAATGAAAGTATATCGAATACTTCAAAATGAGTGACAAGCCACAACTGTCATTAGAGAGAGTTCTTTTTTGTTTAACTTTCTACTTCTTAATTGATGAAGAAAAGTAGTACTAGATATAAGTACGGTTACCAATGTTGAGTAGTTGTGTGTAGTGATTGTTTTTATTTCCATAAATTGTGCTGACGTTGATTCTGTTGGTGTTACAGCGTGTGTCGACGCCAATGTACAGCGGACCCTCGGCGGGGCCAATGTACTCTCCTGCCAGTAGTCCTGGAGTTCATCTTCGGAGTCTGACGGTATGCTCAACCCCTGAAACGTCTCATGGGAGTAGTCTAGCAGGTGTTACTGTCAGTGTGGCAGGAGGGGCGTGCTCGTCGGCACCGACCGAATCTGCATCCTCACCGCATCCTCCCGCTCCCCAGCACATATTCACAATGGGAGATTTCGCCGCAGCCGCACTCAAGGTTGCCCAAGCGCAGGGTGAGTGATTTTTATCTAAGTGCTAACTTAGATCTATTCGTTCCCTACAATATTGTCTATCTGTCGGTCACCAATCACTCTGTCTATCTGTCCGTCCGTCCTTTACTTGAACGAAGGAGCTTGAATCACTTTGAGTGGACAGCCCAGTGTAATTGATCTACTGTCTTATCACTGGGAATGTCGTTATCGAGTACTGATCAAGTGATTGCTGATATGTAATCATTATGCGAGTAGATGTTGCGGGTGCGAAACAAATTGCAAAGTTTTGCCTTGACGGACGCACAGTTGCAGGGGTTGCAAAAGGCTCTGTTCGGATGGTGTAGTCAACCGTAATCGGTATGGACGGGTGGTTTGGGTGTGGATGTTGGGTGCATGCAGCGTGCAGCCCCAGCTGCACGCTGAATACTTCATCTCGTATGCAGCTTATGGAGAGTGAATGCTAATTATGCTGTGTGGTTTTTGTTCAATAGGTGTTGTCATGGGAGGAATGTCGTCAACAGCGTCATCAACTTCCGATGAAAGTGGTGATCTGATGCTGCACAATGGAGGGCAGGATGCCGATCAGAGTTCGGCCTTTCCCCAGGCGCTGTTTAATGCAGCTGGGGGTTTCAGTCGTCAGCAGCTGCTTAGTGGCCCTTGTCCAGTTTGTGGTGACAGAATTTCAGGATTCCATTACGGTGAGTGGGGCGGCGTAGCCATTTTTCTGTGCAGGTTCAATATGACGTTCAGTGGTGTCCTGAATTGTTGAATATTGTAGATTTATTATAGTGACTTCTTATTGCAAGGTTCTTTTGATTCACTGTGGAAGCATTATTAATTAGAAATACTGAGCAGTAATTACAAATGTGTAAGAAACGAGAAGCCCTTTATCAATTCGGTTTAAGTATGTGCGTTATATGTAGTTTGGTTAAACTCTGCAACTTTTCAGTAAGCTAGTGCCGTGTTTCCCAGTACGTTGTATTTTCAATGTCCAATTATTGTAGGTACTATTTTTTTACACTAGTTTATCGCATAGTTTATCAAAACCTGTCAGCGATCATGGGGTGCTCGTTCGTTGTTTTTTCTCGCCTTCTGCACTGTTTCTAACGGCTGATGTCCTCTCTATTGCAGGAATCTTTTCCTGCGAGTCCTGCAAAGGATTTTTCAAACGGACCGTTCAGAACAAGAAGCATTATGTCTGCTTACGCGGAGCTAATTGTACGGTTCAGGTTGCGACACGCAAAAAGTGTCCGGCTTGTCGTTTTGATAAGTGCTTAAAATGTGGAATGAAGTTGGAAGGTAAGCAGCGAGAATGTAGCCGGAAAGCATGAATTTGAGTTTAAGAAAATTGTTCTTCAAAATTGTTGAATTTTGTAGATGTGCCTTGTATTGTTTCTGTAAACCGAATGACGCCGTTCGTCAGGTTTGGGGAAACTTGGACGTGATTGGTGAGGCTGTTGCCGGAGTTGCTTTGCGGCTTCACCGTTCACATTAGGGGGAACGAGGGATGGTGAAAAGTTTCCTAGAATATTTTTGTTCTTTCAGCTATCCGTGAAGACCGAACTCGTGGGGGCCGATCAACCTACCAGTGTTCATATGCGTTCCCCTCTCTTGCCAATTCATCTAATGGAACACCTCAGGGAGGACCTCAATCCTCTCAGAATGGAGGACACAGTGAAATGCACCATAACTCACTGAATCTTTCAATAGGGGGTGGAAATAGTGGAGCGAGTACACCAACCCCTACACCTCCTCCTCCGCCATTGAGGAGTCCATCAAGTCAGGATAACTTTGCACGCGAGCGAGAGCGTGATGGCAGGGATAGAGAGAGAGACAAGGAGAGACTTGGTGACCGTGACAACCCACAGCCTATAGCACTGGTGCATAAATCAAACAGGTATTGACGGATTGATTTGCTTTTCGACAAAATTGACGCGTCTGTTTGAGTCTGAGTGCCAATTGGCGCATCTGTCTGAGTCAGAAGTTGTGCATGTTTGCGTCCTTGTAACCCGTCTATTAATTCGTCTAGTGTTTCTCCTCAACGCAAAACGTCATCGTTATTTCTCTTTTCCCAGCGTGAAAATTGCACGGACATCTCAGAGCAGCATCAGCTCATCAGAACCTCGAGTGGCGGCGAGTGCGAAACAGAGAGAACACCATGGTGGGCCGTCGTCTGCGCCCCATGCGTCATTGTCACCCGGGCAGTCGCAGGCGCTCAACTGCGCCCTTCCTCAGGATATGAGTTATCCGCTAAATATGACGCAACACAGTCCGAGGCAACCGCATCGGGTGTCGTCTGCGGCAACGTCGACCTCAAACACCACGACGATTTCGACACCGACTGCGGCTCATTCCCACCTCATTTCGACGCCTACGTCCCCGGTGGCGGCGCCGCCCAATGCGCACAGTTTAATTTCACCATTGTCGGTGTCGATCACCACTACGCCTGGTGGCGCTACAATTCAGCCCACCCATCCTGGTATGATGGGTCATCATTCACTTCTAGCGCACATGCAAGAATCAAGGGAATCGAGTGCAATTTCTTTGCACGGCGATTACGCAACTGTAGAGGTAAGAATGAACGTTCTATTCTTCAAACGCGATCTGTCGAAAAATATGTATATGTATCTATGTTATTATATTTTAAACAAGAAAACTTTTTCATTTATCTAATTTATGGAGTACACCAGAATCTATGAATGTATATTATGTAATTATATATAAAGCTCACTCTTGTAGTGTTTTTCCTTCTGGATTACTTGCTAGCTTACCTACTACATCATAATTATGGATCCTCAAGCTCTATCTAACTTACACTAATTGTATGTATACATATATCATTATATTTATCACACTCCCCTTTCTGGTCCCATAAAGAGAAAGAGAGAGAAGATGAAGGTATAACATTTTTTTTTCTTATTTTGAAAATGGCAGCCGGGGATACCGCAGCTGATCCAGGACATTCTCTCTGTGGAGCATTTGTGGCACTACTCCGAGAAAGAAAAGTTGATGCACAAGGAGAATCACTCAGCTGATTGCAATTCATTGTCGAGTAACGACATCCTGCAAGGCGAGCTGACCATTGACGAGAGAGATGGCCAGGACACGCCCCCAACCTCAGCATCTATTCATTCATGTGGGGGAGGAGGAGGAGTTGGAGGTGCGGCTAACGGGGGCGTGGGTTCTAATGGTCCAACCAACGATCTGCTAGCGTCATTATGCAATATAGCGGATCATCGGTTGTACAAGATCGTCAAATGGTGCAAGTCCCTGCCGCTCTTTAGAGATATCACGGTGAGAGTGCTCTGTGTATTTAATGACAATGGTCTTTATTTTTACGTAAATAATGAGAGAATTGCCGAGAAAGTGTCCCAGTCTAATAAACGAGAGTAGCCCACGGGTCCATTTTTGTCGACGTCCTTAAATAATAAAGTTGTCAATAAATCGCTTCAATTAAAACCAGCTTTCAGCAAGCCGATTTTCTTGAGAGAACCGGTAATGAGACCTTCCATTGCTAGTAGAATTTCTCGTATTTTTCTTGTACATTTCATAAGATAATTATTTTGTGCTTTCTTTTATAAACTCTTGACTTTCTTGTCGTTTTGTGTTGTAGGTTGATGATCAAATCGCGCTGCTAATTAATTCTTGGTGCGAATTATTGTTGCTGTCGTGTTGTTTCCGGTCGATGGTGTCTCAAGGGGAACTTCGTGTGTCCCGGGGCAGGAGCGTAACGCTTTGCCAGGCCCAGGCGTGTGGCATGGGGCCCGTTGTGGAGCGGATGCTCAATCTTACTGAACTCCTCAGAAGATTGCATGTTGATCAGTGCGAGTTTGTCTGTCTTAAAGTTATTGTTCTACTGACCTCCGGTAAGGTTACACTCGGTTGGCACACTTTTCTTTTCCTTGCACGGTCATTTGATATTTTTCCGGTGGTACCCTTTTTTATCCCGGCGACACTTCAGTCGTTGGAGCATTTAACTTATGTTTAATTGTGTTTGCCTCTTTAACAGATGCTTCCGGACTAAAGGAACCAGAGAAGGTTCGCGTGTGCAAGAAGCAGGTGCTGGAAGCATTGCAATCCTATACGAGCAGTCACTACCCATCATCGCCTGCCAAGTTCGGCGAACTTCTGCTCTGCATTCCGGAACTGGAGAGGGCGTGTCAGATTAGTAAGGAGTCACTGGCTGCCTCGAGGCAAGCCAAAAATCGCGGAGACGCCGCTCCTGGTTTCAACCTTCTGATGGAGTTGCTCAGAGGAGACCATTAAACTCCATCCTGCAAATGTTCCTGCATTCTGTGCTGTCGTACCATCCAGTCCAGATTATGCCCGCCCCCACACCCCGCCCAGGTGTACCATTGATCTATTGCCAACAGTGTTTAACTCGAATGTGCAATTCAATCCTAAAGGGCGGCTCACTTCAATTTTTGTTCTCATCGAAGTTTGGGCGTGTCCAGATATTTGTCTGTTTCTTTGTTGGGCGTGGTAATAACAGTATATTGGCCATATATATTATCTTCAACATCTCTGATGTTGATCGTCCTTACCCCCGGTGACTTATCTGTTGTGTCAATTTGAATGGTGGCGTGCTGGGAGGTCAGGGCACGGATGGGGGCTTGCAGGTGCAGGCCAGGCCGGATGGAGTCGCTGATCGGTCTCTTGTTGAGTTTCTCGAAACCTGTGACCTTCAACGTACGCCGCTTACGGATTGATTAAGGCGCAATCATCATTCGGTCGAGAAGAGAGAGGAAGAATTAAGATCTATGCCCATGTTCTCAACTTGGGAGGACATACCAGGTCAACTAAGACGTTGAATGTGGCAACGTGCGTCTGTGTAACCACTAACTAATTTATGTAAATAGCTATATATATTTTTCAAACGAGATGAACTGAGAGGTCATCCGCCACTAAAAAGAACAGAGAAAGAGAGAGTGAGATAAAATAACTGAGGAGAGAAAGAGCGCTGTAATTTAATCATTTTTTTTTGTCAACTTCGTGGCCCATTTAATACGAGTCTGAATTTGCAAAGTTTTCTCTTCCGTGAGTCCGGGTCATTGGGTGGGCGGTCGTTGCGCCTCGAGTGGGCGGCGTTGAGCGCCGTTTGGTCAGTCGCTGTTGCATTCTTGCTTGAATCGATGAAGTTCATTTAAAGTTCCTGTTTTCTGGCCACGCCTACGCTCGCGTTTATGGGCGGTGCGCCACTTACGATTGGTCTTACGCATAATATTAAGTAAAGTTCCCAACAAGGAAAGACAATCCCGAAAAGCAAGTCTCGACCTGGATTTGTCCTCATCTCCGATCGGAGTCCTGGATCGATCTCAGGATAGCTCGCCAGGTCTATCCGTTATTCCATACGTCGAATTTTGATCACGATCCCATTTTCGAGGTTGTTTCTCTCTGGTTTTAAGGTTGATGTTAGTCGGGCCTGGTGAACTCTGAGACTAGCATTATGCTGCCATTCTGTTTGGATTTGATTAGATCGACACAAAGTCTCTGATGAAATTTGTACATCGTGCAATTGCATTTCCGATGAGATAACCTCAGCGTTCTGAGCTGCAATAATATCGAAAGTTGGGCGTCCAATCAAGCAGAGTCTCGAGTCGAGTTGGTAGTCCATTTACCACGCAGTGAAGAAGCGTGGCCACTCCGAAAAAGGATTCGAAGGGGATAAAAAAATGTATTTTTGCCCGTTTCTTCGACAATGAGTTCTCCTTCGACTAACCATTATCCTAAACCATTGCTGTCGTACTATCGAATTTCCTAATTTGTACTAAATGTCATAAACTAGTTGCCGTAGGCATTTCTAGGACTCATCGGTTCTCCATTGTGGCAGGACTTGGCATGGTAATTTATCGCCCGCCCTGACTTGATGGCTGAGTGGATTGATTCGTACTGTGCTGAATGACCCTCCAGATCCCTTTGTCATTTCTGTGAAGACGATGAAATATTACTGCTCGTTTACTGTATTATTGTCTTGCGGTCTGAAGAGTCTTCTTGAAAGAGGGACTGTGTGCTCTTTGATGGAGGACGTGATGGAGTCCAACTGGGTTCCTACCCTGGTTTGGTCGACAAACCACCGATGGCGCTTGTCGAAAAAATGGGTCTCGTATTTGGGGTGACTTCCGATCGACCGACTACCACTCACTACATAAACTGTCTAGTTGTTCGGACATTCAAGAAGAAGAAAGTTGAGAAAAATGAACAAAGTCGGCGGGGGAGAACAGAATTGCTGTGAAAAAAGGTGTGTCGGGATGTCGAGTGCCTGACCGCGTGTCTGATGAGGAGGAGGAGTGTCCGTTGTCCGGTCCTAGACTGGCAAAAAAAAGTGCAATGAAACGCTGGATGCAATCTTGAATGTAATTTTAACATTAACCTTTTCATACCCCTCCCCTTGTTGTCATTCCCTTCCCCCATCCTCATTTCCCTCTCCCATCACTGAATTTATGAACCGGCCCAGTCTCAGTGGGAAAATACGAGGAGCATGAAATCACGGTCTGTAATCGGCGGGCGGGGCCTAAATGAGTAAATTGGTCCGTTCGTTACCTCATGGTTAATACGTTTTTTTCTCGATGCTTTTCTGCGTGAAGTCAGTCACAAACAGACGACGAAGTGTTATAGGGCTTGTTGTTGTAGAGCATTCGAGCGGTTCGTTTTTTTCTCTAATCTGTTGATCATTATCATCCATTGGTGTGTAGTTGGCCGGGTGTTCAAATGGCAGGACCGGGGCGTGGTAACTTTGACCATATGTCCCGCCCCTCCCTCTGTTAGTGTACGTGATTGGTTGCCCCCGGAGGAGGCTGTACTTTAATTTACGTAGTAACTTAGTTTACTCACACGCGCGAGAAGATGTCGCGCTCAAAATTAAATTTTGGTTCAGGTAAATAAATATATAAATATATGTTCATATATATATATATATATATACTTACAATAAATAAATATATAAATATATTTATATATATATATATATATTTTTGCGTATGTTGCTTCGTGGGTGGGTCTAACTTGTTTAGCCTGTTTGAAATCGTGTGTTCGTTGCGGGTGGGCGGAGAAATGATTTGAATGGGTTTTCGTGATTATAATACTATTGTTCCCCACCCCCTTCTATACAGACGTCGTTGTCTTTTGGTAACTTTTGAGGATACTCCGTCATAGAATTACGAGAGTGCAAGGGCTGTTTTACGTGGTTCTGTTTATGAGAGAAAGACACACAAGCGGATACAAAAGCCAAAGTTGTTCCTGCCCTTGCGGAATGCAATATTTGTTACATATCTGAATTGATTCGCCAAGAAAAGAACGATAAGGGATGTTTGCGATCACCAGAAGAGAGAGCGAAGTTTGTGGCCAGCTTCGCTAAGTTGAGCTCTCGCTAAACAAATCGCCAATTTGGGCAAAAGACTATATATAATTCCTAACTTACGAATATCTACCTGCCCAGCCGATTACGGACGACCGATCTATCATGACAAGTCTGTTGCTGAGCCATGTGAAGATCTATTTGTCCAATATACATACTGAGAAGTGACGTTTTGGGCCAATTTTTGTGAGATCTAAATGTTGACAAATGAAACAAGAAACTTAAAAAGCCATATTTTCACATCAGTCAAGTCGGTTGCGTGCGACAAGCTTCGTCGTCGTCTGAGTGCTGGGCGTCTCGCGAAAAAATCTTCGTCTCTTTTTTTCGTTCTCGGGCAAAATTGCGAACTCGACGTGCCCACTGTCCCTACAATGCTGCTCCGTTTAACGGAGAAATGAGGTGGGTGTGAGGTGAGGGCGATCGGACTTGACTGGTGTGCTCGCGGGGGTTACAGTTCAATTGATGTCTGCGACTATATTTATTGATATGCAATTTTACTACCATAACGTGGATACAGCTGTGTATATATTGAGTATTTATTTTGATGCGAACCCCCTCTTTTAGGTGTCGTCCCCCTCCCCCTGTCCCCCGCCCCCTCTCCCCATGTTCAATAAGTTTCTGTGACATGTTCGGGCGACGCTTTTTCCGGCAACTAATTCCCTTGCGTGTTCCTTCTCCTCGGATTTTTGCGAGGAGAGCGATTGATTACTTGCGATACGAGCAATATACGGCTTCCGACTCGATTCCTCCTTTTATTTAGGGACAATGAACGTTGACGACGATGAAGCGGCGTCTTGATTTCGTTCGAGGAATAGTTTTTTTTTGGAGAGATTATTTTTTAAGTAAACAATCAATCAATCAACCAACCTGCCCCTTTTCTCTATAAAAATGTGTGAGGTAGTTTTTTTAATATATATTTTACAATTCATGTCCCCTGCCTGAATGATGGGGAAGAAGGAAGAAAGAATTTTGAAAGTGGAGGAGGAGGGAACGAATGACGTAATTGGCGGGAGTTTTTTAGTAATTGTAGTAATAGTGTTGTACTGGTGGTAGGGAAGAAGGTAATTTGTGACAGGAAGTACTCGTGAGGTAGTTTTGATGATGCAAGATGGCTGACTGGTTGAATGCGAGTTGTGGAACAAGATGAGAGAGTGAATGGGTAAAGGAGAAAAAGAAACGGAGAGAGAGAATGGCGCCGTACTCACAGTGAGAATTTTTTATCGTAATAATCAAGAAATTGGCGTATGGATACGTGCGATATGACAGATAGAAGAGTCGGTGGTGCGTGGGCGATGTTTGGCCTTTAATTCCATGCGCCTCAGAGCCACTAATGTCTGTCTGCCGTTTTTGTTTGTCTGGAGTATGTTTATAGGAGCGTATTGTGACTCGCCAACCCACCAATTCGCGCGCGCTTCCGGTGACCGGCGAGAGTAAGGCGTGATGCCCAGTTGCGCGTCAATTTGAAAAAAGCGTAGGAATTACCATCTGTGTAAAGCTATCTGTCAATGATCTGCAATCGGAATCAGTACAAATTGTTGCATAGAGTAGCCGTCGGTATATAGGGTGGGTCCAAGGGAATATGTATAACTTTCGGTATGATCAAATGGAACGATGAATGGGCTGTGTTGTATGGCTTATTGATTTGGATGTGCGCATGCATGTTATTTGATGGACCTTGGGGAACGTCTAAAGTTGTGCAGAAATGCCAAATTCCTTCCATGCATGTCTTATACGATGGAACAACGCGGACGGGCATCACAGGTCCGTTGTGTTTGCGCTGCTGGGGTATCGCCGGTTGGTGACTATCATTGGATTGTGATCTCCATGGTCTGCCTGCCTGCCCGTCTCGGGACGTATTTTTACGTTGAGAGAATATAAATTGTAATAACGCACATAATGTTCGATGCCCTTTGAGCAAGTATAATTTGAATGAGAATCGGTTTGCAGACGAACTCTCGAATGGAAGCAACTCTTGGTATTTGTTGTTGTAGGAGAGTGGTGGCGAGGGGGCGTGCTCTATTATTGAGGGAGAGAGGAAGAAAAAGGAGGGCGTGTTCTTGCTGCGTCGAATGGTGGGTTGGTGTGTGGGGTTGGTTGATGGCCGGGAGAAATGGGCAGAAAGGAAACGTCAATTTGGCGTGATTTCGGTTTTGCACTGCGACTACTGGCGGCAGATCTGACCTCACATGCTTGTTTTTAATAAATTATCTCGATTAATCAGATTCACAGTCTGTGCAGTTACACTTCGTCGTTCATGGCGCTCGTTTTCGAAATTGAAAATATCAAGAAATCTTGATAAAGGGGCGCGTTTAATTTGTGAGTGAGAATGCTTCAAAACAGGTTTTCTCACGGCTGACAGAAAGATAGAGACTCTTGTCTATCAAGTATTTGGTGGTCAGAGAGCTGTGACTCTTTTGGAGGGAGAGAGAGGCGGAGTCGTAGTCTCGGTGGAAGAGGATGGGCCGTGCATATCACCTGGTAACGTTTGATTTTGTGCGACATATTTAAGTATATTTATTTGTGGTGCTTATTTATACTGTGTGATAAGAGGTTATTAATATCAACTAAATTATTCATGAACAGATGGGAGGCGTGGTCGCACTACTGTGCAATCGAGTAAGGCCACGCCTACTATATTGTAGATTCCCGGTGTGGAGTCTGCCAACTAGCGTGTAAAGTCCGCGAGCTGGACAGCTGCACCATTTGAAC
>JAQFXQ010000041.1:0-14353 GCA_034693645.1 Pergamasus crassipes | reverse complement strand
GATGGAGGAGAAGGGGATATCTCCGTATCTGAGGAGGATGGTAGCCAGCTATCTCAGTCAGAGGGAGATAACCTACGCGGAGAGAAGGTACGACGTTACGGCCGGTGTGCCGCAGGGCTCGGTCCTTGGACCGATCCTGTGGTGTACGGCCTACAATGGAGTGCTGGGGCTCCCGTTTCCACTAGGATGACGCATAATAGGTTACGCAGATGACTTGCCGATGATGGCGACGGCGAGAGACGAGTAAAGTCTTGAAGAGTGTATGATAGCGAGCCTTGAGGTGGTATCGGAGTGGATAGGGGTGAGCGAGCTGGAGTTGGCCCCGGAGAAGAGCGGGGCCAACGGGGCCTCATCTTCCCTTGAACGAGAAGAAGAGGTGCTCAAAGGTGAAGATTCAGCCACATGGCCACCTCATTGCCCTGAAGAAGGAGGTCAAGTATCTCGAAGTGGTGCTGGACAAAGGCTTAACGGGCAGCGCTCACACAGAGTATGTGACGAAGAAGGCGGCGACGGCGATTACAGCCCTGAGTAAGGGGATGAAAGGAGTGGGAGAGGTGGGGTGAGGAGACGGCTACTGGCAATGGTGGCGGAATCCATCATCATATACGCGGTCCCTTTGTGGCAGATACAGGCTCTCAAGGCATGAGAAACCGGGAAAAGCTCAACAGTGTGCAGCGGTTGCTCGCGCTCCGTAGAAGCCGGGTGTAAAGAACCGTGAGTACTGATGCGGCGATGGCGCTGGCCGACACCATACCGTGGGTACTGCAGGCCCTCGAGCGAGAGGACAGATACATTGGTTCAGACGGAAACAAAGGGGAGGCTAGGAAGAAGACCCTGCAGGGACGGCAGGAAAGATGGAGCAAGGCGAAGACGGGCCTGGAGGAGAAGGCTGTTCCCCGATTTGAAGAAATGGCACCTAAGACCGAAGGGTCGGGAGGTATCCTTCCACCTATCCGAGGTTCTGAGTGGCCATGGTTGCTTTCAGATATTCCTCGCTAGGATCGGGAGGGCCCTCTCGGAAACTTGTATCATGCGTCAAATCGGAGAAAAGGACGACCCGGAGCACACTCTGATGAACTGTGAACGCTTCCAAGAGGAACGCACAGAGTTGGGGAGGGAGCATGCTGAGAAGACGACGGTGGAGGGATTGATCCGGACGATGATTTAAGATGACGCGATGGCGTGGAACGCCGTAACCCCCTACGTGGAGCGTCCGACGAAGATAAAAGAAGTTCGAGAACGAGAGATGAGGCAAGCCTCAAGCGGTGAAGATATCCGCCAGACCGTAGTGGTACTATTTAGCACACGCATAGTCTCACGGCAAGGGGTGGCACGCGAGAAGCCGCGGGGTTTTAGGGGGTGCGAGCCCTCAATACGTACATAAGGCATTGTACCCTTGATTAACCCCCTTTTGGAGGAAAAAAAGCTGTATGCTATCAACCTAACGTCATTTGTACTGTTTATTTGACGCGTCTCGGAGGGAGATGCGATGTCCATGATGTCGCTTTATCGGCTGAGTCCTAGTTTAAATTTCTTTGTTTGTGGCATTTTTCGTGATTCTTTTTTTTTTCAGTTTCTCTTCGGGGTAACGCATGTGGACAAAGTATGACTGGTGGTGGAGTAGGCTAAAGCACCACCCGGTGAAACAACGTCAAGTAGCACAACGGAAGTTTTTTTTCCAGTGAAAGTTTTGGTTATATATATATATAGTCTTGTAGATAGATATGTATTTATATGATATATAACGTTTGTCAACAGTGCTGGCACAGCGTTTTCGTGCGCGCTTAGGAAGAAAAGTGAGGAAAACTTATAATTTTGGTAACCGTTTTGACGTAAAATATTCAGCAAAGTAACTATGAGGTGTGGAGTTTGTATGATCTCCTCGGAGGAGGAAACGGAATTCAATTGCTGTAAAAAATGCAATTTTTGTGTCCATCCCAACTGCTTCGGTTTAGAACGATACAGTAGAACATGGACCTGCCGCTATTGTTCTTCTGGTACGGCTTTGACAGAAACTGATAAAAGGCTTGACATCTTGAGCACTCAGTTTTCATTTGTGATTCGCAGTGTTAATACCATATCAGCAAATCAGACAAAACTTGAAAAAACAATGGCGGAAAATCGGATGGCATTGGAGGAGAAGATGGATAAGGTGGTTGATCAGATGAATACGATGCAGTTGGAGATTTCGAAAGTGCCAGTGATGGAAGAAAAAATTGAGGATATGGGTAGACGAATAGATTACTTCGAAGAAAAGGTAAATGTGTTAAGTGCTCAAACTCAGAAAGACAAAGCGAAAATTGCAAAACTCGAGAGAGATAATATGGTCCGGGATCAGTACAGCCGGATGAAAAATATTATGCTTTATAATATTCCCGGTGCAGTGAACGAAGAGCCGTCAAGGACGATGATTATACTAAAGAAAGTTCTGGAGAAGCTTGGGCTTAACTATGAACCCCTCACATGTCATCGCCTCAACTATAAACTTCCCAACAGTGGTATATTTGCAGTGATGCAAACCACAGCAGCTGCTAGACAAGTTATTCAGTCTAGTTGGAAGACTAGGGTTAGAGTGAATGATCTGGGTTTTAATGAAGTGAGGGATGCTACTGTAACCATAAGGCACCACATCACCAAGGAACTGAATGAACTATTCACTGCCTCAAAGATATTGAAGATACAATTGGGCTTCGAAGTGTGCCACCTCTACGAGAAGTACACTTGCGTGAAGCTGGCGAAGGCAAAGGGTGATGAAATGATAATCGTGAGGACTCTAGAAGATCTGGAAGAAGTAAGAGCAAAAGCAGTTCCTAGAATGTCAGTGGAGGAGGCAGCGACGAGGATGCAGGATGTCAGGAAAAGAGGATGGGATGATTCGCATGGAAATACAGACTCAGTGGCCCAGAGACAGAAGAATGCCCCTTGAGCTCACCAGAGCACCAGTCAGCTAATTCGGCTATGTATCAGTTCAAAATTGTTAACCTTTCACTTGCTATTCATCCAAATCTAAAACTCCTATTGCATGAAACCTTTTTTTTTTCGGTTGCTAATATAATATATTCCATGTTTTTGTATGAAATCTTTATTCTTCTTCTTTTTTTCCTCTAAGAGCACAGTTGCGAAACCTAGTATCCATGTTGGACAGATGTGATGTTCTCAAACAGCAGACACCGATAAAAGTATTACTGTTTAATATTAGAAGCCTTTCAGCAGAGAAATTAGATGAACTAGTGACTATTTTGCATACTCGAAATCACATGTTTCCCATTATGGTATTTACAGAGGTGTGGTTACAGGGAAAGAACACAAGTACATGGAATAACCTAATTACAACTTATATACATCATACACATCTGGGAACAGGTCTGGTGGCGTTGCAGTTTTAGTGGACTCATGGTTAAATACTCGTCGTGTTTATTACATCATCTATAATGGTGATACAGTCATTCTAAACGTGGAACTAAATGGTACGACGGTACAACTCATCTCTCTATATAGATCGCCGAATCCGGTTACGTCGTGTTTGGAAAGTTTCGTAAGGTTTAATCTGTCTGTTATTCTTAGACTACCGGTAGGCCCGAATGGAGTGAAATTATTTCTTAGTGATTCAAATATTGATATACTGAAAGGTTCCGCTAAAAGTGATGAGTATCTCGAGGTTATGACCTCACATGGTTTTCGGGGTTGCAAGACCGGACTCACAAGGCCAGCGAGTGGAACAGCTCTGGACCATGTGTTCGTCAAGGGTGATGCAAAAATTGAAACACAAATTGACGTGATCGACTCAATGGAAATGTCCGACCACAGTATGATATAGATTACATTGCCGTTCAATAAAAAAAAGACATTAAAAAGTGAGTCTAGCTTTTTTGACGCAAGCTTGTTTTCAAGTGAACTTAGAAGTCTCGACTGGGTCAATATTTTAGGAAACAGTTCAGTCGATGTCGTACTACAAAATTTGTCTAGTTGTGTTGATAGGTCGTTGAGGGCAAGGACATTTAAACTATTGCCGGCAAAAAGGGTCATGAGAAAACCCTGGATGACACAAGATCTATTGATCGATCAGACAACGAGATTTCCTATGGGGAATGTTGAAAAAAGATCCAAATAATGGTCCTCTCGCAGAAATTCGTAGAAGTCACAGCAATGCACTAAGGTTTAAGCTTAAATATGCCAGAAATGATAACTTTAAACAACAGCTGTGACAAAGCAAAGTCGTTGTCAGTAGTAAATTCATTTTTCAGAGGTAAATCAGTAAAAGATAGGTTGAATCCGGAAGTAAATAAACATTTTGGGGAGATTTCACTTGGGGAAAAAAATTAGAGAATTAATGAGTACTTTGCAAATGCGGGTAAGAGTCATGTGGAAAGAAAAATGATTGTGAACGCCTCAGACCTAATGCCAGATTATCAGGTATCCGAACCCGTTGCAAAATTTAATGCCCCTTCGATACAGGATATAAAATATATGATTGCAGAACTCGAACAAAGTAAAGCCCCTGGTTATGACTATCTTACAGCGGAAGTTATGAAAGAGCGCATTGAATTTTTTTCTAAAATCATCCGAAAAATAGTTTGCTTCATTTTTGAAAGAGGTTTATATCAATGTTCCTTGAAGATCTCAAAACTGACTCTAGTTTTCAAAAAGACACCAGAGACGATATTAGGAATTACAGACCTATATCCCTATTATCAATAATTAACAAAATAATTGAAAAACTAGTTCACAAACAGCTGTTGGCTCATTTCGAGAAAAATAATGTCTTGAGTTCTCATCAATTTGGTTTCTTGAAAGGGCGTAGTACAAAACAAGCACTAATATCAATTCAGGAGTATGTTCTGAGGGCCTTAGAAGAGTTGGATACGGCTGTAGGAGTGTTCCTTGACCTAAGTCTTGTTTTCGATACTTTACGTCATGAAAGACTATTGTATAAACTGGAGAGGGCGGTTGTGGTAGGAGTGGCTCTTGTTGCGCTCCGGAACAATCTCACGGGGAGAAAGCAAGTCTATAAGTATGAAAATGAAGTTTCGATGGTTAATTTAACAGGCTACGATGTTCCACAAGGTAGCATAATTGGCCCTTTACTGTACACTTTCTATGTAAATGATCTTTTTGAACTTGATGATATATCCAGTAAGGTCATGTATGCCGACGACACGGTGTTGAGCTATCGAGTTGGGCAGAGGTCGGGGGTGAGCTGGGATGATGTCGCGGGCTCCATCTGCAAAGTAAAAGAATGGCTTTCGGTGAACGGTTTGATCCTGAATACTACTAAAACTAATTACATTGTTTTCGGTTACCGCAACACGCAGGTCAATGCACCATCGATTTCACGCTGCATATGGGTGATTGTGTTGAGAGTCACTCTTCTTGTGAGAAAACTGATCGTGCAGTCTAATTTATAACTTACCTGGGTTTACACTTTGATAAAAAAAAATGTCTTGAAAAGTTTACATCGAGTATTTACAAAATAAGTTGAGGTCAGCAATAGCAGTTTTGGCTAACTTGAAGTATGCCGCGGGCGTTCCACAAAAATCGAAGTTTATCGTGCATTGGCAGGGAGCTACTTACGATATGGTATGGGCAATTTTGGCGGGACATTCCATGGAAATCTTCGGGGTCTTCTCGCCAGAATGCCGCAGTTCGCACAATATATGGGAAACAGTTTGAACGAGATGAAAACGGACACTTCTTGAGCGAAACTTCATTCTACGAATCATCAGGAATCCGTTCATTCCAGAAGCTTTATGCATGGTCGGTTCTGATGAACTACCTGGTAAATCACCAACAGGACGGAGACAACTTAATCTACGAAAATGACGCAACTTACAACTATGGTACACGATTGCACACGGCGGGAAACCTAAATCCGACGTTGGTTAGATGTGAGAGAAACAAGAGGTCACCATCCCAACACTTCATGAAACTTTATAACCTGCTACCCATACATATAAAAGAACGTAATACGACCACCTCCTCACTCAAAACACAAATAAAAACATACATACGAGAAACACCCAAGAAGATATTCACACAACAGCTCGAATAATCACATAGCATTGTTTCTTTTTTTGTTTTGTTTTTCTCTGGTCAGGGATGTGGATCTAGTTTATCGCTTCCAATACATGATATCGGTGCTTGCTGTTTATCTTTTCGTCTATCTTTTCTATTTTTTGTTCACATATTTTTGTTTGTCAATTTTTTTTTTATATTTACAACTCATTATATTTTTTATCATTGTTGATGAGCGTATCTGCCGTCTTCCACACACAGGTTCTACACCTTGCGGACAATCAAATCAAATGTAACTCCCAAATGCTCAAATAAAGACTTAAAAAAAAAATCGGGCAATGTTGACGCCTACACCTCTCGCGGGCCTTCGCGACCATGTCCCCGGACATTATATTAGAAATCCTCTGCGCGTTCCTTGTCAGTCCGGTCAAGTTGTATTCACTCCACGTCGACTCCCATGCACCAGGGAGTCCCCCAAGGCTCTATTCTTGGTCCGCTATTTTTCAATCTGTATGTAGATCATGTCATCTCCTACTTGGCAACGCACTCCGCAGTAATAAGGGTCATTGCTTTTGCCGATGACCTGTCACTTCTCTTCTCTGTCGGTAAATTAACCCATCAACAGATTTCGCCACTGTCCAATCAATGCGTGATACTACACAAAGACTCTACTCGTCCACTGGCCTAAATCTAAATCCTACCAAGTTCGTGGCTGTCACTCGCCAGATCTGCACCGTCTCCGTCCCTTCAATCCTTGTGTTATCCGGTTCATCTCTCCAATTCTGCCAAACGCCAACCTGTTTTGGACTTATTCTTAGCTCAAAAATCTCTTGGCGTAAAAACTCGAACATGCTCTGTAAAAAGTTGCGCTTCGTACTGGTCGTTTCTCTCGACTTCGCTGACGTGGAGGTGATGCGGTTCTACAAATCCCTCTTACTTCCCATACTCACCTACGCCATCCCGGCCTGGGAATCTGCCTACGCATCCCAGCTCCGTCCCTTGATTTGATGCCAGAAAAAAATCAGCCATCGGAGTCACCTTTGGTTTGCCTCTCTCTGCATCAGTCGCTAACCTCTACCGAGACGCCGCACCAGAGGTCCCTTGCCTGTACGACCTGTAAAGATTACGTACTGCGATCCTTCTCTTTGTAGGTACCGGCTCCCTCCCCTGTAAACTCCCTCGACGCTCGGTCCCCTCGATTCCGCTTTCCAAAACTATAAAATTCTATATCGGTCTTTATTCGCACGGCTTCCACCTTCTTGGAGTTCTGGCGATCTCTCCACGAGGGGCTCCACGTCTTCAACACATCTGACCTCTCTCGTCCCTTCGTACGATCGTCTCCTCGTTTTTTTTCCCACTAGGGATCGTCGTAACCGGCAAACTTAATGCCAAGGATATAAATGTAAATTTACAAGTTTCCATCCCTCTGTGCATGTTATCTTTCTACAGGTGTGTTATTTGTATTCATTAGCTTTACAATCCGTAAAATCACGGAAAAAAAATCCAGGTGCGAGCACCATTAGAAACTACAAATTGTATCACTACATATTTTTGTCTATGCAACACTTAGTAAAGTAATTGTTGAAGATGCTTGACTGCTCAGGTAAATATATACATATATATATATATATACACACACATGACGAGGATATTGGGATTGTGGAGGGCCAGCTGTTACTGGATTCTTGATTCTCGATCCTCCCTTGTGTGTCCTAGCTACATACTCCTCGTATCGTTCCCTCCGCTCTGAACTTCTTGACCGCTTGGAGCCCTTGCTTGGTGAGCGTGAACGACATTACCCTCTGATTGGAGATACTAATGTAGACTTATTGTCCTCCGATCCTATTTGATCCGCGCATTTATCTTTCCTTTCGTCCTATGGTTTCGTCCCATATATTTCTTGTATTAACCGTCCGCACGGCGAAAGTCGTCTGGGTCTTATATTTCCCTCTCTGCCTGACCCTACCGTTGTTTTGAATTCTGGTGTTGTTGAGTCCTTCTGCATCTCTGATCACTATCCAGTGTTTGTCGATCTATTGTTATCTTGTACTTCACTTTTAACACTGCACGTAAGAGTACAAGACGTATTTTCAGTCAACACAACTATAGAATTTTTCACTCTTCATGTACTGCGGCAGACTGGACTATGCTTTTGTCCTATTCTGGTGGGAATGAGTATCCAACGGCATTTCTGCGACACTTATATGAATTACACGACAGCTGTTCTCCTTGCGTTCAAACGCGCAAAACTCACGGAGCTCGGTCGAGACTCATGTTTACCGGCGCGCTTCGATCCTTGAGAGAATCTCTTGACAGATCTGCCAGAAAAAAACTTTGCTTGCGAAAATTCAGTAAACAAGACACTTTGTTGAAGAGATATAGATAGGCAAGGGGATCCGCCTTCAGACAACATCGGACCGCCTTGCCCGATAGGATCACGATGTCGCCTCGCCGCCTATGGTGCTATGTTAATAGGACCCGTGGTTTTAAGATCAAGTCTACAAAATTCGAATCGTTAATAAACAAAGGCGTTCGTTTCTCCGCTCCTGATGGTATTTTTGTTGCACTTGCGTTTTTTTCTCAAGCATGGGCCCTGATACGGCTGGTTCTGTTCCTGCAGCGACTGCCTTTTCACTTCTTGAGGAGCCGTTGAGCTCCTGAGGAGCTTATGAGCTCTTGAGGGGCTTATGAGCCACTTACGTCTTTCTTTCAACTTTGGACTGGGTCGACGACGAAGGTTAAAATTTGTATTAAGCTCTCGCTGGTTTCTCATAAAAACTGTATTGCTTCAGCACCATGAAAGGTCATCAAAAACCCAGTCGACTCCGTGCTGTCCCCCCTTACACACCTCTTTAACATGTCCGTAGCTTGTGGCGTTGCGCCAGATTTCAAACTCTCAACTGTTACTCCTATCTTCAAAAGAGGAGACCCACATGGCCCCTTGTTGTTGACCAACCTTACCAACTCCCTTCTTGGCAGAGGCTCGTGAGCAGATCGTGAAGTCCCAACTGATCACATACCCACAGGAAAATTCAATCATTTCCACCGCAAAAATATTGTTTTGACCCCAACAGGTCCACCGACTTGGCACTCTGTGATATCTACAGCCATTAGGTGAATCGTTCCTCGGATGGCGATGCAGTGGTTGGGATATTTTCGGATATCTCAAAACTTGACTGTCTTTTTTCGGATGTCCTCATTGACAGCCTTCATCTGCTGTGCTTTGGCCAAAGAACGCTGGATTGATTCATATCGTATTTTGCTTCCAGACAACTTAGGGTGCGGGTTGGTGGTGTTTTTTTCTGGCTGCCAAAGTGTTTCCCTAGGCGTTCCCCAGGGGTCGGTATTAGGTCCCATTCTATTTAACCTGTATCAAAGCATACTTCTAAACCACATCACCTCAATCTCCCAGAGTTGTAAAATCGTGGCTTATGCTAACTGTCTAACTGTCCTTGATCCACTGGGTAAATGTAGACTTCAGGGCAATCTTATCGAGCTTCAGAGTATTCTGGATGATATTATCCAAATATTCTCACATCAGATCTGTTCGGAAATCCAGCTGTTTGCATTTCAACTCTTGCTAACCTCCAGACATGCAAAATTGCTGTCTGTACGTACAGATTTATCATGTTGGGAAAAACTCCACCAGAATATATCGATGTCTCTCCGCCCCAGTATAATGGTCACACTCTTAGGTCTGCCACTAACCTCAACCAACACACCCTTTCACATACAATGTCACTAGAGTTGCTCTTACCCAGGCATAACTTTAGAAGAGGCCGGAATTCTCTCCCAATACGGCTGAAAATTGCGGCCAACTTATCATCCTTCAAACTGCTGTTACGCAAATGGCTGCAGGAGAGACAAAGATAAGCACACTGTCGGATGATGGAGCTGATGCTGTATATTGTAAAATATATATGCTAACAAAGATATGTTTGAAATACAAAAACAAACTGTATATACTTATATATATATATAGATATATATATATATATATATATTTGTACATACATTTTTTTGACGAAACTTTATTAAGCAGGTAGCAGGTTCTGCTCCATTTAACCAGTCCACACGGGTAAACCCTGTGCGTGGTTTTCGTTCGCTGTCACCAAATAGCGAAGATAGCACAAGAAGATGAACCATTTAAATCTGATGAAGTCAGAGAGATAAGAACATCGACACAGTTATATATATATATATGAAGAGGGTGTAGTTTACAGCAGTGAGTTAACAGCAATGCATTTGAATTGTATCACTATTTACATATTATTTATCACAGTATAGTTGGATGACATCCTATCGGCAGTGTTGTTATTATGTTTCAGCAAGGCACATCCAGCTGGTCAAGGTTTATACCTTTTAGAAACTGGTGGATTTCTGTTTTTTGAGTCGCTATACGCAAAGCATTAAAAATTGTGATGAAGTAATAGCTATATGATCTGCGATTCTTGAAGTCTTGTTGAAGGATGATTGAGCTGACCTGCGGTTCTTCGACGGGTGTTATAAGTGTGTGCTATTTGGGATTGCTCTATCACTTCGTTACCAGTATCGACATGTTTAATGAGGAAATAACTTAAAATAGTTTTAACATACAACTATCTGAATTCAAAGATTCGCATTGTTTCGTATATGTTACCGTTAAAGTGCGAAATCCGTTATTGTGCACAATACCTAGTTATTGTGCACATTATCTGACTCGACCCGTTAAAGTGCGCAAAATTGTTTCATTTCGCACTTTAACTAGTTAATGTGCACATTAACTAGGTATTGTACACATCACCTATCAGGCACCCGTTAAAGTGCGGAAAAATACTTAATTTCGCGCTATACCTTGTTCATCATATTTGGCAACGACTTTATTGAACGCGGCTCGCCTTCGCTGCGCTCCGACCCGCTAGCCACTGCGCGGCGGAACCTAACCCGCAACTGGGGGGACACGAATTTGATTAACCTCTGTATTAAAAAATATTTAATTTCTAGATTCCGTGTCGCCCCCCAGCTGCGGTTAAGGTTTCGCCGCGCAGCGGATGTTGAGCCGGTTTAATAAAGTCGTTGCCAAATATGATGAACTAGGTATAGCGCGAAATGAAATAAATTTTCCCACTTTAACGGGTGCCTGATAGGTAATGTGCACAATACCTAGTTAATGTGCACATTAACTAGTTAAAGTGCGTAGTGAGATGATTTTGCGCACTTTACCGGGTCGAGTCAGTTTTTGTGCACAATAACTAGGTATTGTGCACATTAACGGATTTCGCACCTTAACGGTAACATATATATGACTCATATTGCTCCTAGTATTCGAGTTCTCATTTATCATTTTTCTAGGATCGAATTCTGGGCTCTCTCTGTTTGAGCAGTGGTAGTTCTGTATGCACCGCCATGTGCAAGTATGGCATAACGGGGATATGCTTCGACGAATGCGAAATACGCGGACGGCAGTAGATCTGGTGTAGCAATGTGTTTCAGTTTATAGATGCAGGCATTCGCGGCGCGATTTTTCTTTGTTAGTCCCGTTATAATTTTTTGCCAATTCAGTCTTTCGTCTGTCTCCACACCACGGAACTTGATATTTTTCATGTTTGCGATTCTGGGACAAGAACACAGGTCATTCTGGCATGTAGATTCATGATATAACAATGGTTCTCGAAATCGAAAGTGTTGGTGTCCAGATATCATGTAGTTTGTGTTATTTGTATTAGCCAACAACCCATTAGACTCAAGCCAGGTTCTGACTGCGAATAGTATTTGCCTCATGACCAACATATCTATGTCTGTATCAAACTTTATTAGAACTGTTGTGTCGTCGGCGTAACCTATGCGGGTCTCCCCGTTATGTGTTGAATTAGGAAAATCGTCGATGCAACCAGGAACAGCAATGGCGCTAGCGTACCACCTTGTGGCACTCCGTAATTTACTTTACTGTTCACGCATGATCCACTTTTACATTTCAATATTATCTCCCTTTCAGTTAGGTAAGATGTTAAAATATTGAGGGCCGCGGCCGATACATCTTTGTGGTTCCGCTTTTTCAGTAGAACTGTGAAATTCACGAGATCAAAAGCCATCATCTCTGCATTCACAACGTTTACAAGTCTTGCCAATACCATTTTGTAAACAATAGCGACGGTACTACTTCCTCCCCAATTAAAACACCAGAACACGAAGTCGTCCTCATGCGCAACAACATCCTGTAGGTGGAGAACCTTCCCACATCTAAAGTTACTAATGAATATATCTTCCGCATCAACATCGTCACATTCACGGCGACTCATTTCGCACTCTGGATAAATCTGATTTCACATTTATTTAGTACATAAAATACACACTTTTGAGCCTTTTGTTTAGCTAACTACCATTCGAAACAACGGCTTCCTTGATATATATACAGAGTTGGGTCAATTCACCACAAACCTGAATTCAATTTTAAATCCAATCCTTCAAAAGTGGACTTGTATTGCAAAGCCAATACACTTTCCGAACACCGAACAGAATTCCGATTCCAAATCTTGGAATTGGAATTGAAATTTCTGAAATTGTTTTACTATTCCCATTCGCTTTGTCCTCTTCTAAAAATTTAACGTTTCTCGTATTTTCCGGAAAGTGTTGTGCACAAATGGGTGCTTACTTTGAAGACGTCTGATGAAGTTAGAGGTCGCTTTCACACTGCCTCCAGCATGCATGTCGTGCACGAAGCCATGATAGAATCGGCGGTGGTACTATTCAAAGTGAAAATATATTTCCACGTAGAATGAATGCAATAGACTCATCATCTGCAGTGGATGTCTGCATCTTTACCCGAGGATGAAAGTTACCGAAGTAGTAACTTGTCATATGTATAAAAGTATGACATGTTATGCACATACTGGTTTAACACACTGGAATTAGTGAACAAAATACTTAATACTTAGTTATACATGTCCGAACTACGATGAGAAAAAAATCACAGAGTACGGTCTGCTCGAAGACTCCTACGTATTGCATACACTAAGTATATGTATACATACTATACTTATATATAACTTGACATGTTAAACCTAGTACACAGCAGTTATCTTTTCTAATATCAAAGGAAGCTGTGTGCGAAGTATCACAAGTTTCTGTTAACCCGCATATCAACATAATCAGATATACCTTTAGAAGGTCCCTTGGATTACATCTTAGAAGTCTAAGATTTTTTTTCTTCCACCATTAAAAAGCTGACAACTTATTGACCGAAACAGCTTTTTCAAGACCGTCAGTCCTCCAACTAAAGCTTAATAGTAAGCACACGACTAGAGAAATAAATGATTTTATTGTCTATATTAGCAGATTAAATTTCTTCATAGCCTCTAGGAAACTTCCGACTTTCCGCGGTGGTGCAGTAGAAAAATTGCCTTCTTCTAATATATAATTACCTACACATACGCAGTTCCTATATTGAACATATAACTCGACATAATAAACTTCAGATACAGCGGTTAGCTTTTCCAATACCAAAGTAAGCTGTGTGCGAAGTGTCATAAATTTCTGCTAACCCGTATAGCAACGTAGTCAGATATACCTTTAGAAGGTTTCTTGAATCGCATCTTGGAAGTCAAAGATTTTTTTTCTTCCAACATTGGAAAGCTGAGACCTCATTGACTGAAACTGCTCTTTCAAGAACGTCAGGCCTCCCGTTAAAGCTTCATCCACCTGATAATATTTCTTTGTACAGACGGGCTTCGCCCGTCGGGGGCCCGTGGCCTTCGGCCACCTGATAATAAGTCTTTGCACTGATGGGCTTCGCCCGTCTAGGTCCCGTGGCCTTCGATCACCTGATATTATTCGTCCCGTGGCCTTCGGCCATCTGACAATATTTCTTTGTACAGACGGGCTTCGCCCGTTGGGGGGCCGTGGCCTTCGGCCAACTGATAATATTTCTTTGTACAGACGGGCTTGGCCCGTCTGGGTCCCGTGGCCTTCGGCCACCTGATAATAAGTATTTGCACTGACGGGCTTCGCCCGTCTAGATCCCGTCCCGTGGCCGTCGGGCAACTGATAAACAAGAAAAAAAAAATCACAAAAGAAAAAAGTTTACGAAATTATATTTTAAATACGCCACTAACCTATTGTATAACTTAAGGAACACGTGTGCAAAATTTCATAAGTTTATATCAACCCGTGTGGCCCATAGTTTACCATAGAATAGGACAGCAAATTCAAACTCAATGTTAATCCAAAAGAGAACTTTAATTTTTATTTCCAAAAAAAAATTTAGAGCAGTCCGGCAATATCGTAGTCGTCGTCGGTCAGCATCGAACCCAAGATTGATGTAGAATTGCCACGGATGAGTTCCAAAGAGAGACGTTGAAGAAAG
>JAQFXQ010000040.1:0-14392 GCA_034693645.1 Pergamasus crassipes | reverse complement strand
GTAGGATGGTACAAGTTTAAGAATTGAAGGCAGAAAACCCCATAGAACATTATGAAAATGGCTTCGTGGCAGTGAAGATGCCTTCTCCATCATAATAACTGTTTCTCCTCCTTCTATCTTCAGGTCTTCGCTTACAACGTTAGACTTCGTAGCATGAAGATATCCCTTGAGAGCGAGAAGGTCTGCCGGTCTTCGTCGAATCAATCGACTGCTTCGCTTGGCGCCGTAGAAAACTCATGTTTAATAAATGAATGAAAAACGCAACGAAAATAAAATAAAAACGAGACGAAACTGAATATCTTTGTTATTTGTTCAATAGTTTCCTGTGTCAATCCCGGAATTAAACAAAAGGTTGATTTTTTCTTGACAACGAAATTACATCTTCACACAAAAAATCAAGTGATTTTCTTCCGACCGCTCACCGGAAGCTCTATCACAATAATCGTAAACCAATCTTCAGGGATCGACCGAAAGTTCAAGAGTTGTCTGCACAACCTATCTGCGTATACAAATGCCTATTCACAGCAGGGCGCAAATTTCTCATATTTAAACCTTTAAAAACACTCAGTAGATTATTTCGAACAGCAACTGTAGCTCAGCTGTTTTGAACCGAAGCGCTCCGAATGGATGAATTCCACAAACCTTTTTGACGTTCGGAGAATATCAGGAGAAAAACCTTCTGGCAGCGAGAGTTCCATCGTTTATTATCTCCGTTATGATTTATTAATTATAAATTATAGGTTTAAACATACTCGTTAATGACTTTGAATCGAGATTGAATAGATAAGTTGCATTGTTTTTAAGAAATTACGATGACTCACTTTACATAGCAGATGGTAAACTGGTCGAGGAATTCGGTAAAATACTATGTCACTTGGACACGAACGCGTAACAGGCGCGTGTCGTTTTGTAATTTGAACAAATAAATAAATGGTCATTTTTCTGGTCCCTTACCAATGTAGGTAGAAGTAGGTATCATCAATTAGATCTTGTAGATAGACACCTACCCTTTATACTTATATCTAGATGTCTTGAACATACTTTAAATGCATCTTGAGATAATTCGTCAGTTGTTACTCTGTTCTAGTATATCCTTTAGATTCGAGTGGATTGTAAGTGGTCTTGTTGTACACAAAATCTGCTTGTGTGGAAGTTCCGCATGCAAACTAGTGATAATGTTTTATTAAGCAAAATAATGTAAATTCATTATGAAATTTATAAAATTATAAGTCTGCTTAATTACTACACCGACGCTAACCATGATTCTTCAAACATGTTATTTCGTTGTTTTCTCTTGCATTTTTAATCACTCACTGTTTATCCCAATTTAAATTTCAGTATAAACTAAGGTTCTATAAATCATACACCATGGGACGGGCCATCAATTTGCTGATTACTGACCATGCTGAGGTGCTAGAATAAGAAACCACCAAAGAATTCATAATAATTTAATCAGAATAGCGCTCAGGGGCAGGTAGAAATTTGCGATTACGAACTGGCGAAGTGGCAAATGCTACTGGGCAGCATCAAATTTTCTAAGAGCAGGTGAAAAATTTTCCCACTCAATGATGCAAGACAAATGGCAGACGAGACAACTGACAATAAGTACGCGCCATCTACAATAATTTATGTTAGATATTGGAGGTAGAAGTATGGACACCATGGGCGTAGGCAGGGGGAGGGGGCAGCCCCCCTTAGCCGGAGAAATTTTTGGAATATTTGAGCCTTTGGGCCTGTTTACGTCCCTCGCCCCCCCCCTAGCTTTTGATCCCGTGCACGTTGTTTTGTTGGTCGACGCGCCGCGCCAAAATTTTACGGAGCAGAGGGTCGAGCCTTCCCCCCTGGTCGAAATCCTGGCTACGCGTATGATAGACACGTAATCAAGAAACATGTTTATCAAAACTGCAACTTAGTGAATTCACGCTAAAGTTGGTTTAATTAAAAAGAGACGACTTAGGTGTTTCCATGACCAACTGGTATGACCACAGTCCAAATATTGAGAACTAATTCTTCTTGAGTGAGAGAGGTGAACATTCAGTAGGCGATTACAAGATAATTTTGAGATAATTAAAAAAGTAAGACAGCAATGATTAGAACAAACAAGTCGGATCTAACAGGTCCAACAGTTCTATGATTACAGTGTCCTATCCTATTTCAAATAAATTATGTGCCACAATCCGCCAAAAAAAATGCGATTTAAACAATAATGAGAACGAAATATATAAATAACTAAACTTCCTTCATGGTTACTCGAGTGATCGTAACAATAATGCTCTACATATACTTAAACGTGCAAACGAAGTCCTTATTTTGCAACAAAAATCATCCGCACGATTTTCCAGCCTAAACCCAAGTTACTCAGAAATCCAACTAATGCAGAACACTATTTTATGAAAGTGTAATCCTGTGCAACTTTTATTCATTCCTTCAATTAATTAGTTTCGTCTTGATTTCCGTCGTCTCTATATCTCTTGATAAACATTTTTTATTTCCTCTTTTATATAGCTCCACTTACAATTATAGCCTTCTTGGCAATCATTTAAATAACATTAAAACATCCGCTTTGAATGGTTAACAACTTCCGGTCCGGTTCTATGTCTTAAGAGCGCGTCCTCTCCGCCTTCTCCGGGATTTCGTCTTCATCATTTTCTCCTCAACACAACTTGGTGATCTTGCTGAAATTGCCACTCGCAATCCAGGGGGATAACAATAGTAATCTGGCTGTCATCTCCATAATTAACTCAGGTCGCAAACCTCATTCGTCAGTCAGGTGTCTTCTTGAAAAATCTAAACGGACGCATCTCGTAAAAACCGAGCCGGCATTACGGATTCCGCCACCGGTTCTGTTCTGCCTTCGGGTACGACAACGCAATCTCTTCTCCTTCGATGAGATTAGTGGTAGTAACTTGTTAAACACGCGAACAAACAAGGTAAAGAAACAATTAGAATAAACGAAAAATTTAAATTTGAAATTTTGAAACTGCAAGAATCGAGAGACATATACAGACAGATGGCGGGAGTGATGGACTCAAAAATATAAAAGCACTCGACTGTCGTCATAGGTAATTTAACAACATTCGCCCTCAGATCCACAGCTGTGAAATATTATTGACCTCAACGATCTGTTCCTGTTTTGACTGAGATGATGCACCATCAACCCGCGTGTAGTCCAACTTCAATTTCAACCTCAATTTAGGATTTTGAACGTTGACGGGCGGTGTGATTTTCAGCGTCTGTGTAATCTTACCCCCGAGAGGATCCATTTTGTCTGAGCTCTGAACCTCCATAATCAGATGGAATGCTTTCGGTACGGCCGCCATAAACGAAAAATTCTCCACTCGGCTCACACTGGCATTATTCGTTACTAGAACTGATATGCACGCCGCCTGGCCAATAGGACACGAATTATAGCTGAATTCCACTTTAAGCGAGTCGCCATCATACGCTACCAGGCTCTGTGTCTTGGGCTCAGAAGTCGCTAACATATTGGACGACAGCTGATTGTTGTCCAGAAGGATGTCGCCACCAGAGAGAAGCAACGATGGTCCATTGGACCCTATCTGGGGAACGCTGGCTTGGGGAATGGAGTTTCCGGTTGAAGATATCGAAATGTCTCCAAGCAAGTCGAATAGTAGATCGCTAGTATTATTGTTGGCAGGGCTGGTAACGCTGTTCAAGTTGACGTTGCAGCTAGGGTTTGTATCGATAGCTGTTCCAAGATCCAAAACAGAGTTTTGACCGTGACTCGCGAAGGTGTCCCCACCGACAAGAAAGTCCAGGTCCAGTAAATCATGGTGGTTATTATTGGACATTTCTTTGTCCTTCAGTTTGTCGTCCATGTTGGTGTCGCCATTTTGGTTTTCGTTGACAGACATCTCGCCATTGAATCCGTTGTGCGTATTCGAAATTATCTGCGTCATTGACTTGCTCTGGGCGAGAAGATTGGCCTTGAGCTCCATGGGCGGCATTCTCTCCAACAGTGCACCTCGAAGGGCATCGTACTTATTGCGAAGTGCAGCGAACTCAGAAGCTCTCTGCTGAAGTTCGACATGGACACTGGTAGCTAGGGAGTCCACGGCACATTTGATCCGGTTCGTCAAGTCAGGAGAAAACCTAACACTTAGCTTCTGAAGTGCTTGAAGAGCATACGCTCTCGTGGACACACTCAATTGAATATTGGTGAGGAGCCAACGTTCGAAAAATTGAACGACATCGTTCTCTTCAATATGCTCCTGCAATGGAGCGTCGGGTTCACCTCTGCAGGCGTTATTAATCAGGTCACCGTACTCTCCCATTGTCCAACAGGCCACCTGGCAAAGAGGTTGAAGACTACTCACACCTACACTCTCGATGCTGTGAGACATTTCGAGCCATAACCGTTTGACGGAGTACGCGTAAAGATTGTTATCCTGACAGCTGCTTATCAGAGATATGAGGCAACCCACAACGTCATCATTGACATTGTTTCCCGCCAGGGTGAGAGCTTTGATCATTGTCTCGACATGCCATTGTTTAGATGGTGAGTACTGCTCAGCTGCAATGAACAGATTTGTGGAGCAGGTCTGGGCGAATTCGCCATCTGCAGATTGAAGGAACACAAGAAGCTCGCGAGTCATCAACTCGATGTTGTGGCTGTTGATGAGGGCAAAGCAGAGTTCAAGAGCTCGTCGACGAATCGAAACGTCCGGATCCTTGAGACAATCGACGATGGTGTTCCGATGTCTTTGTACCGCCTGGTAGTCAGCCTGAACAGTTCTGAATAAAGTGTTGAGAGCGACGTAGCGGATGTTTTTATCCGTATTTAGCAGAAATCTTCCCAGGATATTGACGCCTAAAACTCTGAGGCCTGGTTCAGATCGTATGTCCATGATTGTAAGGACAGCTTCGTACAAAATTGCGTTTCCAACGTTCTTCGCTGTCTCCGTGTTCGTGGCCACCTGCGCCAAGATGTCGTTCATGGCCTCGGAACAATCAGAATCGTTGCGACCGAGAAGACGCAACAGTTTCAGGATCTTCACCTGCAGGAACGGATCACTCACACCGCAGACGTCGTGCTCGGGCGAGTATCCGGACATAATCAAGTTCTTGAGAATTCGAACAAGATTGGGCACCATTTTCCTGAAATACTCGAGTGTATCTACGGACTTTTCACACATTTCGGTGATAAGTACAATCGCTGTGATTAAAATACCGTGATTCTTATCAGATAGAAGCGCTCTGGTTGCCGGAAGGAACATCTCCATCAGTTCTGGAACTCTGCGGATGATCCGGAAAGCGGCCAAGGCAGCTTTCTTCTTTACATAAGGGTTGGAGGACGATTTCAGCAGGCGCTCGACTTCACCGGCGAGATCTCTCGACATCTCAGGACTGCAGATGCTCGCCAAAGTGCAAAGCGCCAGGCCGACTACGAATTGAGTTTGACAATTCAAATCATTCTTCAGTGAGTTTGTGACAAGCAGGTGGACGTCTTGTCGCTCGTCGAGCAACAACATCGCTCCTAAATATCCGATGCGCTTATCCGTGAACCGTTGTGATGCAATGAGCTTGAGACACTCCATCTGTCCAAAATGTGCCGGATATCCAAGCATGTGAATGTAAAGAAGTTTTGCTACATTTCGACATCGCCAGAGGTTATCATCCTCACGAAACGTCGATCGAATATATGCACATTCTTTCTGAACGACCGCTCGCTCATCGGCTGCGGTTCGAGCTGCACGAATTTGTCGAATAAGATCTCGAAGTCTCATCGGAGTCTGCATACTTTGCGTTATGCGGCTTACGCCCGACATAATAGTCTGTTGTATATCCATGTTTATCTTTAATTAAACTGAGAAACAGATAAACCCTCAGATGAAAAGATTGAGATGACTTCGTTGCCGGGTGCCACCTTCCCCCGTAGACCGCCACAAATAGTTAGACAAGTCGCCGTGAAACTTCGATACAAACCGACGTTCGTTCAACTCACAAACTGTGCCTGCTGCTGACAACTCAACGGACGGGACTCCAGTTACTCTCTTACAGCTTGATATCGCATTCCCTACTATTATCTCTTGGAGCTCCAATTGATCCAAACACGCTAGGTCAGCAAGCTACCAAGCTCCAAATTCTTCAAAAAATTGTCCGACGATAACCAAAAACCTGGACGTACTCTCCTATTCACTGCATTCGTATGACGAAATTTTCTCTCAAATCTGACGTTTCGGCGAGCCGTTCACATGACTTTTTTCCACCAGTCTTGCGTGTATTCTAAAATCCAATTTGAGGTTTCATACTTATAACAAAATGTCCAATGTTAATCACTGACGCAGTCAATAATGAAAATAATAATATTATTCGACGCTGTGCTCGCTCCAGATGGAAGAATACGATCAAATCACGAGTCCTTCCGAGCAGTCAGTGATCCACACACCGCTTGTCTCGTACGAAACCCTTAGCCAACACACCGTCTGTTCTATCGACACTTTTGGAATTATCTCGATGCACCAAAAATAAGCATTCGGGGTTCGATTAAATCTTAGAGTTGACTGAGAGTCTACGATAGATGGGCACGAACTTCAAGAAAACACAGGTCTTCCAGTCTTTTCCAGTCTTAATATTTACGACACCGCATAACAGATAGTTTTCGAAAGATTCCAATATTTTTCCCGTCTCAACGCAACAAAACAATTAGAGGCGATCCGTAGTTTTCGCCGTCATCAACCGTGAATATTTGTTAGGTGGGCATTGGAGATATGTCTCAAATGTAAATTCGAAGTAAACGGGCGATTCTGTTCACACTGCTCGATCTAAACTTATCCACCTTGTCAATTTAGAATCATCGGGCAACGTATCCAATTTTTTTCCTCGGTTTCGACACAACAGAAGCACTCCATTTCCTGTCTAAGGCTATAGTACGTTCTTTCAAATGCCTCTCCTATATTGCCAATCGTCTCTTCTCAAGCTGACTTCACGGCACTGCCACTTGGCCTCGTTGGCCCATAATCTCAACCAGAAACGTCGTCTGCATTCCCTCCGTTCCATTCTTTCACTGACAGCCAAAACAACTTAGCTTTGTGTTCAGTCCGAGCAGAAACCTGCAGCCAGGATGGGACGGTGATTCTAGTGTTTCCCCGCTGCTACTTGCCAAGATGCAATGTTTACTCTTGCCAAATCATTTCGTTTGGCGACCTCTCCGCTTTTGGTAATGTTGGTGGCATTGCGTTGACTCATAGTGGAGCATTTCAGTCTGCGTTGATTCGAAGTGTGGTTCTAAGGCTCCAATGGATGATTCTAAAACCGCTGATGAGCTAGCAGACAGCCCGTCAGAATCGCTCCGTATATGAAGAAGCCGGTTAACAGGCGAGTGAGGGGACCAGCTGACGATAGACTACCGGATAACGATCAAGCTACACGTATACCTACATTCGAGTGGTTGGGGAGGGTATAGACAGAATAAAATTGCAAAGGTAGAATTCTTAATATGAAAATGAAAAAAATCTCAGTTAACTTGCTACTAACGCGGTACGACTTCTTTAAAATTCGCCGAAAAGCCGAACGTAATTTCATCGTTGTTTGCCCGCATATTGCTATAAATTCGTACACGCTTACGATGCTGAAGAAATTGACCAAAAAGGACTGATTAACATGCGACCTTTAAATGGTAACTTCTCTCCTCTGCTACACCCACGCTAAGTCTAACAATGTCATTACAGTTTTCCACTCGTCCCTCACCATAAAGGGCGTTTTTACTCCTCAATGACACCACACTATCGCTTTTGGTTAGCAGAACTTATGCCGAGCCTACTGTTCCAAGCCCTTCCTTCTTATCTATCGGGAAACCTATATCCGTTTTACCTATTGTCCGAATTAAATTCCCTCTAGGCAGCACTCGGAGAACTCAACTGAATGCCTATGAATGTGCCTACACGCCAGGCCCCAATTCGGTATCAACGAGATTCTAAAAATCCCAACAAATGCCTTGTATACCTAAAAGTTGGACTAATAGGTCGACTTTGTCTAACCAAACATTGGGAACAGGCTATATATGTTGAGTCTTGTAAAACATGATTTTATTGTTGGTAGTATGGTTGTTTCATCATTTTTTACTCATATATACATTTGTTGAGAGGAGTGGTAAGGATTGCCTAGGTGTGCCTCCCCGCTAACTCGCATTTCTTCTTTATGCAAAAGCAAAAATTGTGCAATCGAAACACCGGTGGAGTGTTCAGTTCTGTTCCGTCAGTCAGTTGTAAGAAGTGCTGGAGTCTGGTAAGGTGGTCCCACTACTCCGGAGTCGCGAAGGGTCAGTCTTGGCAGATGGACAATGCCTTGGGGTCCAGTCCAAAAATCGATATTAGAGATGGGCATTCTCAATAATTGACAAAGAACATCCAAAGAGAGATGCAGGTGTTACTATTACTGCAAGACGTTGGTTGGTCGGCCAGCTACGGTGACCAGAAACAGAAGAAAGGCCGGACGACGTCACAGATCTCGACTCGCGAACTGCGGTTCCGTTGTTACCGATAGCGGAGCGGGGCGATCAGACACTTGTTACGAAAATACTTCTAATAAATCGATAGATAGCAGTCGACATCTTGTTAGGTCCACTGTATCAGAATCATTGTTGCAGCGTGGTATGTTGTTAAAGCAATAAAGATGATTTCATCGAATGATGGTGGGCAATTGTTGTGTCCACAGGTTCGTTGGACAGACAACTCAATCTTGTAGATTCCAAAGACATAACGGAGAAGCGGGGAGGAGTCCACCGCCTGTGCTAGGACCACGCGGTCAATCATCTTTGCTTGTCGAGATATTTAGAATGAAGAGTTGGGCGGGGCGGGGGAGGCGAGGGGGAGGGGACGTTGGATCAGAATGTCAAAAACTAAGACAGGATTTCTTCCGTTTACTTCTCATGTGCTCTTCGCATTTCTCAACGTGTCTGTCTCTTGCTTTGTTGCGTTCAATCTTGCGAAACTCGGTGGCATTTGAAAGTTCATATGCGACGAATAGTTCGCTTTTGTTAAAAAAAAATAGGGGCGGACAGCGGGTCTACCATAAACAGGTAGATGGATACTGGATGGAGGAAGCGCGGCGCCAACATAAACGTTTGGGGGTTGCTCAATTTTCAGGTCGAGATAAGCAGTCTACTGGACCTCGAACGGCTGCCGCTGACAACGGAAAAAGGAGCCACCCGGAGAACCCAAAATTGACCTAATATTGAGGAAATGGTAAACCATCAGAGGAGACACCTCATTCAATGTTCGAAATATCAATAATAATAAAAAACTTCCGTCTGCAAATCATCATCAAATTTAATGTTGGATTGACTGGAAACATACAGTGCTCGGTAGTAATTCCTGCGAGGATCATCGTTCACTTTCAAGTCCTCTTCATCGGAGGAATAATAGTAATGATAATTAGAAGTGTAATAGTAAGATCAATGCCTCAAACATGTTCGTTTGTCTTTTCGTACTTTTCTAGATGCAACCAATCCTACTGTACGAGGGCCCGTTCATCGGTATTCATTGTCAAGACAAAATAGTGAGTCGGATAACAATTAAAAATATTTCAAGTCTTATTTTCATAGTTACATCAACTTAGCCTCATCAGAAGAGAGTGAGAGAGAGAAACACGTTCAGCTCTGCATGTGGAGAAACTGGGAGGTTGGGGGGGGGGGAGGGAGGCAAACACGCAAAACACTTCACCAGCTTCCTCCATCTTAAGGGGGGGGGGGTTGTCGTATTACCACCTCTTAGCAAGATGACTGGGGTATCAACTTATCGACTTAAGGTTGAGACCGTCATTATATCTCTTGGTACCGTACCTCATTTTCTCCATCAGGAAACACGAATGCCGTGCTTCGTCTGAGTACAAAATTTGTTGTTCAAGGTGTGAAAGATCGACTTGACACCAATACGCGCGGTTACTGTGCGATCAAAACTGTTTTTTTTAATTATTATAGAGTGCAGACGGTAGGCATTGTAGATTCTACCTCTGCGTTGGTAGATGTTAAGAGAAACTATAGCTCCCTACATAGCATATTTCCTGGTCCATTCCCGGGCCAGTTCATTGTATCTATCGCGATCGGTCTTGTAAATCTTCGCAATTTCAGGGACCAGAGGGTCATCCGGATTGGGATCACAAAGCAGAGAACATATGGATAGCAAAACCTGAAAATAACAAAGTTTGTGAGACTTACAAGTTGGAAAATGAATGTCGAATACACAACGTATTTCGTTTACAAGACTAGATAAACTACAAAAATAGATAGTTATGCCTATAAAGCAAAAAAAAAAACATCTGCGCCCATCTGGCGATAATGTCGAACTGGGGGCGCCAACTGATAAGGAAGGAATAGGTTATTCTTAAAGGGTTAGACTAATTACTTAAAATAATCAATCTCCTGTCGCGACACTGTACCACAAAATACCACAGGCCCCGGGCAGAGGTTCAGAGACGCTCGAACATTGACCTCCGAGTGCTCAGAGCTGAGCAAAAGATCACACCGACCAATACACACCGTAAACACTCTTGGCAAATAAGGAAAGATAGTAGACTTGATGTGTGCTGTGGTACAGTGGACCTAGTTGGTAACTGCGGGTTTCGGGCCGTGTTTGTCTGATTAGGTGGTGGAAGAATAACCACTGAATGAATGAATGAATTACTTACCTTGGAAACAGTGAGAGCTGGAGACCATTGAGAACGAAGTATATCTAAGCAAATGGAGCCACTAGAATTAATATTGGGATGATAAATTCTCGTGGTGAATGCTACTTTTGGTGGTTTGAAAGGATAGTCTGTGGGGAAGTGAATTGTGAGGAAAAACACTCCGCCCTGGTATGGACTGTCGGGCTGAAAAGCAAAACGTGGTCTATGGTAAGAAATCACATGGCGATTGTATGGAGAGCGCGTACACATTTCGTTGAAGGACGAAATCGATATCAATTGGATGCATGAATGGGATTGATTGATAGAAAGAACGAAGTGATATTTAGTAACTTACCGGGCCCATTATGGTTGCCTGCCAGTGAAATACTGAAAAAGCAAAGAACGTAAAAGGTTAGTAAACGTATACGCAAGGGTACCCCTGCGTGGGTTCGAAACCCCGCATGGTGGATGCTCTATTAACTAAGATAAATCCCAACCCTATTTCGAATACGAGACAATTTTACCTTGTTAGAATTATAGTACCAACAATCTAAACCAGAATATGATCAAATTTATCAGGGCTACGCAGCAGAAGCCGTTCTTTTTTAGGTAAGTGCAAGGAACCTAATGTTTTTCCCCACAAACAATGGAGACCGTATTGGCGATATTAACTGCGTACTAGATTCGATAGAGTGCGCTCGTCTTGCGATTCAAACCGGCTTCAACAGACTGAAATAGTTCGTTGTTCAAAATGGCAAAATAATAACATTAATGCGACTGTATACATACAATCATCGCCGAGCGGGCCGGCGGAGCACTGAGCAGGGGGATCTCTCCCAAGATCTTGAAGTTCCTGAAAAATACAAAAATACGCGCTTTAGCAAGACATCTGCAAAACCACACAGCTCTTAATTTAGCATTTCGATACCACAATGGCAGTCAAAGCCACCTGAGCAGGCGTTTCATACTCTATTTGCCAATAGAGGAAAATTGTGAAAAAAGTTCGTTGCAAAATTATGACATCAAATTATGACCGCACCAAAAATCTGGTACATCTTAGCAACGAACAGACGCCATTAAGCAGATTGTATTGAGAAATATTGAGTAGATTGAACGAGAGACAGGCCTGCATCCCAGTTAAACTACTGTGCACCGTGACGGGGAAAGTGCACAATTTGAATAAGATCAAAGAAAAACAAATCCTCTAATGTACAACGCCGACTTTCATCCACTAATAATTCCCGAGAAATGTGGCTGAGTAGGTAAACCAATTTCAAGAACAAATACGGCTCCATTGCAAAATCGGAGCCGTGCTTCCCAGATCGATACGCCAGTTGGAATCGGTGTCACTAACGGACCAAGACTGCTCGAATCGACAATCTTCTCGGGAAAAATCCGTCGGTCTAAACTGGAATCATAGTTCGGACATAATTGCGACAAAAGTTGGTGGAAATCGAGCCGTCCTTCGACATCGGTGAAACGAGTGGTCAGCGAGAAATCAACCGTCGATAGTCCGGGATGAAGATCGACTCCATTCGCAACAGGGATTATTAATATCCGAATCCTCAACAAGGGTTCAACACAGAACTCTTGTATTCCACCGAAGAACATCATATGACTGACGAGACTGGCCGTAGAGTTCAATTGTACCGAGTCCGCCAGTCATTACACGGCAGAGGAGGCGGCCATTTTGGGAACGTACTTTCATTGTTGAACAGGGGGGCCTATGTCTCAATAAGTCGCTTGCTCAATCTGACATTGATTAATAAATGGTTGAACTTTTCCAATGTTCCCCGATATTATTAGGGAGACGCCGAGCACAAATGCACACGAGTAATCCGGGATGTGGGACGAAATTTGGCAAAAGGTCTTTCTAGATCATGAGTCAGAATTGCGATGGTGATCAACACGGGCAACGGCCCAACCGAGACAACTAGAGGACCAACGTCACACAGCATTTGCAGGTTATTCGTCACACAGATCGGGTACACTTTCAGCACGGGCATTAATATCGATTCGTCAGGTTCGCCACGAGATCTTCCTGCACAAACTGACACACAGACCAGCAGAATAATGTAATTTGCAAGCCACCTAAACACGAGCTGGATCGAGGCGAGGCCTACGCAAAACCCATTCAGTTTAACCAGGTTAGACTCACGAGTTTTCAGGTTTTTTCGTTGCTTTTCGCCAATTCACGCAGAGCGTCACTAAAGCACGAGCTGAAAATATCAAATTTTCAGCATCAAAAGTCTTATAACTTACTCTGTTGATTCTTTTAAGAGCCATTTCTGTTGAGTTCGACGAGGTCCTCGTCAATGGTACAAAATGATGCCAGCTTCTGAAACAGCCAGGAACTTGGATAGATGTCGACTTGCTAGGCAAGATCTTTTAGTTCGAGTGAGACAAAGATCCCCACACTGGAAAGAGGGAAAGTAAACAACTTCTCTCTCACCTCCTAGCGGCCAAATTCGGGCTACCGACCACTGCAAGTTTTCGTGAAAAATTTATTGGCGACGTCTGCTATTACATGAGAAGGCAGAGATCAAATGTCGTTCGGCAACCAAGGTTACTGCTGGCAATACTTCCAAATTCGTAATCTCGTATCGTCTGCTCCCCAATGATATCAGAGTGGGTTTCGCCGTACGCCGCTCGCCCTTTTCCGCCACAGTACTGGCAGCCGTTTCGCTACGAACGATTCAAAAACATGGAAAGCAAATAAGTAGTTGTCTCAAATGGCTTTCGTCTGCTACCATATTCAGGAGAGAAGAACTCGGGGTCAAATTTTTCAAAAAGTTTCTCGGCGGTAGTAATTTGAATTGAGAAGTTCGGGAGAACTGGGGCTGAGAGAAGAACGCAATGGAATCCTATTTCATTGGAGTTTAGCCAGTGGATGGATCGGAATGTTGAAGTTTGCAGGACACGGTTTATTTTAACCGGACGATCAACATTTCAGTCATCTGGAAATATCTCTCTGCTGTCTGCCACGATTCGTTCAACAGAGCCAGTCGATGGCATTAATAGTGTGACGTAACCAGATGAGACAGACTAACTACATTTGCAGATGCGTCCACTAGTAAAAATTCTAGAATGAACGATGCAACACCATTTAGTCCTGAGAAGGATAACGATATGATAAGCATATTCTTGCACGAGATAAAGGTCTTGTTTTGGGATATATTTGTTCGAGTCAACTGATGAGTTGTTCAGGGACGAGCAGGACCGTATGATAAATCTTCGACCGAGGTGACGTATTAACCACTGAGGTCTCTTCGAGCTACTCGGTTGACCGTCTTTCCCAATAGAACAAGTTCAGTCAACCCTACTACCATAACATATTTGTTAACACCCGGTGCGATTCTTAACTATACAAGGTATAACCAAACTATTCTATGAACTACACCTATCTAGGCTGGTAATCTGTTAATGTTCCTCAGGCTCAAATGTGCGATTTGCATAGCTTTACAATGGCATATTTGCATAGCTACACACTTGTCCTGTTATGCCTAGTGTCCCTCTTACATCCGATGTGCTCCATATTCCTTTTACTGTTATTATTATCCCCGATATTTGATTAGACCACCTAGTTTTTTTGTGCGAGTACTTAATTGAATGAGGCTTGAGCATGGACTTTGTATGACATGATGTTGTCTTGACCCCCGGTTACAATGTAGTTCTCATTGTACTCTCCGTCATAACTAAAGTTTTCATAAATAATTGGAACGTTGAAACCAGTGCCTACAAACTTCGAGAAATACTACCAATAAAT
>JAQFXQ010000039.1:0-14414 GCA_034693645.1 Pergamasus crassipes | reverse complement strand
ATTGGAGTTGAGAATTTTGCAAAGAAGTGATTGATTTCACACTAATTTAATGATTAAGGGTGTTTTTCTTAACCGATCAAGTTTTGAACACGACAGTTACCTAATCGCGAACATGAGGGACATGTGTGCAAAGTTTCATAAGTTTCTGTCAACCCGTGTGGAATTGTATAGCAGGACACACACAGACAGACATTCGCTTTTATAGGTATAGATACAGGTTCATGCATTCCTAAGTTTTCTTATGTATCTCAGAAAAAAGGACGGATTAACAACATCATTCCTGGCGCAAAATAGAGGCCCTTGTTCAATTCCGCTACGTCTAGTGTTGTGTTAGATTACGATTTTTTTTTCGTTAGTACCGGCCCTATTCAGACAATCGAATGCTATTTTGTCACATTTATCAAAACATTCCAACATGGAGGGAACAACAATATCACTGGGTTCAGGTTGGCATCTAAAACATAATCTTCTTTCAAACTTGGACTCAACCTTCAAAAATATTTCGAAGATATACTTCTGATATGGCCTCCATACAGATGCGCAGTACCTGATACAAAGGATTACAACCGCCACATAGAGGTGAAGGTAAAGTTTAGGGTCATTGGATTTAAAACATCGAATTACAAGGTTTATTAACCCGATACACTCGTTAACACGTTATTTGCATATATTAATAATTTTAAATCGGGGGTCATGAGAATACCGGGGTCAATAAATGATATCACACCGGCAATAATTGTACCGTCATTCTCATAGCAACAGTCAAATCCTGTGCCACCAAACTCTAGTAGCCCACATTTATCCAATGACATTGACATGCCGTTGTAAACACACCAAGCGTGAACACCATACAATGCCTCCTGCAGAAACCTAATATCATCAAGGTTATCAACATACAGCCTATTATCGTCTGCGTACAAAAGATAGTCAACGCCAAGTGGGAGGTAGTGACGAAGATCATAAGTATAAACAGCAAACAGTAAAGGTGCAATTGGCGTGCTTTGCGGCACACCACAGCTAGTCCGATACTGGCCACTGTAGAGCTCACCGACTATGACCCGAAAAGTTCGATTTCTATGAAATTCCTCTATTATAGATGCGTTAACATCCCTTAAACCAGCATTGGGGAGCTTAGTCAGGAGTTTGCTGCCAACCGCTTTGTCAAATGCTCCTTTCAGCTCTATGTACAGACAGAGGGTGGTTTTCTTCACAATAATCGCAGCCAAGATGTATAAGGGCATAACATGGAGTGCACTGAGTACATGTAGAACGTTTTGGGACAAAGCCATGTTGGTCATAATCTATCACGAGGTTTGTAGCGAGGGAGTCAGATAGATGGTCGAAAATAATCCGATCTAATACTTTACCACATAATGAAACATTGTATAACGGCCTATAGTTGGGCACAATTCCCTTGTCCATTTTCTTGAAAACATGCTTCATTATGCACAACATGAGTCTCTCAAAGGGAGATCCACCCTGACTCAATTAATTGAGATTCTTTATTACTGATCAATTATGAAGAATGAAAGATCTGAGTTTAGGTGTTTATACTTGGGTAAGTCTTAGGGGAATGGTAGGCAGCCACCTCAGTCAGAGGGAGAAAATCTATGGGTAGGGAAGCTGCGACGTCACGGCTGGGGAACCGCAGGGCTCGGTGTTCGGACCAATAGCATGGCGCATGGCCTACAGTGGAGTGCTGGAACTTTCCTTGCGATCGGCATGTCGGATCATAGGATATGCGGATGATCTCGCGGTAGTGGTTACTGCCAGGAACGAAAGAACACTCGCGGCTCGTGCGCATGCGAGCCCAGAGAGGGCGTGGGAGTAGGTGAAGTCGGACTGTAGTTAACCCCGGAGACGAGTGAGGTCGTACTCTCAAACGGAAGAAGTACAATGATGGGAGCATACAGCTTGATGGCCAAGTACTATTGAGTTTGTATTTATTCATTTTATTTATTTATTCATTTGAAACACACATTCGACACGCGCCCAATAGGGCATTCGTATCTTAGTTAACATAAAATGCTCAAAATACATGAATTTTACATTCCACCTCAGCCAAGCATAAAGCCACCCAGTCTGCACTTTAAAAATATGATTTTGATATACTCTAAATTTTGCAACTATGTATTTTATGTTTAAGTTTTTTCTTAGATTCACCAAATGTTCGTGGCCCCCTTATTTCATCAGTACAGTCATTCCACAACGAGCCAGTTGCAATATCAATACCCTTCCTACGCATTTCAGTTTTGATCAGCGGTAACTGTAGGCGTCTAGGGTTTCTGGTTCTTGTTTCAGTGCATTCAGTATATCTTCTTGTGTGACCGGGAAGTAGCAGGTTATTGAAGTTTTTGAAAGCTAATTTGGCCAACTCTAACGCATGTGACTCGCGAATGTTTATAAGATTATGTTTCTTGAAGTGTGGCATAAGGCTAGATCGTCTGTCAGTTCCTAACATTGCTCTGATTGCATTATTTTGTATATTTCGTAATTTATTAAGAATGTTGTTGTGGGTGTTGCTGTACATTATGATTCCGAAAGTTACATGCGGCAAAAACAATGATTTATAAATGTTTGGAATCTTTTTTTGTGGTAAATGTGATTGTCTCATATTCGATAACGATGCAACGATATATAAAAAATTGTTCATGATAGAATTCACATGAGAGTTAAAAGATTATTTGTTGTATAAAACGATCCCCAAGCGTCTAAATTCAGTAACCACCTCATTGTATTGATTGTTCATGAAAAGTTGATTATTTTCTACAGGAGTTTTGCTCTGTAATGGTTGAAATATAAGAGCTTTAGAGATTGAGGTGCTCACACAGAGCCTATGGGTAATTTACCAATCATTGATCTTCTGCAACTCATTATTGATTAATAGTATGTCTCTCTCTTTGTCTCTTTATTTTTGTCAACTCCCCCAATAAGTTTCATATCATCGGCAATTGCAATCTTAAAAAGTGTGCTTGTTTCTAGGAGCGAGTTATTGAACACTCGGAAGATTTTAGGAGATAGGAGTGTTCCTCGTGGACAACCAAGTTGTGGCGTTGCCTCATCAGAAACTTCAGCCTCTATCTGTGTGCAATGGGTACGGTTGAAAAAATATGACTAAATGATGCTTAAAACAGAACCCTGTTTATTAAGATGTTTAATAGTATTCGAAAGTAAATTTGGAGATAAAGAGTCAAAAGCCATCTCAACGTCTAAGAAAATAGCAACAGGAATCTTCCCAATGTCCAAGGAGCGTGTCACTCTATCCATGATCTCTGCCAGCGCTAAATCTGTACTACTAGACTTTCTAAAACCAAACTGGGAAGGACTGATAAAATCAATTAAGTCGAGGTAGTCAGTGAATTGCCGGTTTAAACGATTCAAAAAGTTAGGTTAGGAATTGCGTTGAACTTATTGGACGATAATTTGATGGTGATCGTGGGGATCCTTTTTTAATAAGGGAGTTATGTATGCAGATTTTGAGGCCATTGGGAGCACGCCGTTTTTTATAAGGTCGGTGAAGAGAAGTGCCAGTGGTCGCGCTACAAGCTGTGTTATTATTTCGATTATAGAGCCAGGACAAAAGTAAACTACCAATATAGTTTGCCCTGATTTCTGATGCTCGCTTGATGATATTATATGCAGAAATATCAGAAAATTTGAATGGATCTGTGTCTGATAAGAGGCTTGCAATGTTTGAGATCAATGATAAACATCACCATCACTGTTATACACAGCTGTTACGTTTATTTCAGTATTCTAATATGTTACTGTACCAGAAACTATCTGCTGTACTTCCGTTTCATTTGTGTAGGTGTGAGAATTTATTATATGAAGTTTATCGTTTATATGCGTTAGTTTAGTAGTGTATACTAGTTTAATGCAAATTAGATGCAATAAAGGCGAATTATGATCTGTTATCAACCAAGATTGTTTGTCTCTCGGAACCCCTTGATACTCGTCCGGATCTAGATATGCGTACTCAGAAACGTTCCCGTACAGAGCGTGATCGACGTCATCATTCTCGATCTGCCTCTAACCCCCATATATCTCGCAACATCCGTCCACAGACCCCTACGTCTGTCTCCCCATGTGTACATAATGAGCCTAATATCCAATCTACTAATCAGGCAAAGAAAGTAGAGTACTTAGTGGAACGTTGGCACTCTCATCTAAACTAAAAGCCGTTAAGGCTTAGGAATCATTTAAAAAGCTTTTTGTCTGTAGAATCTCATCCGATATCTCAGCCAGTGATGTTGCTGAACACCTCTCAGATCAGAATATAGTAACTGTGGGCGTGCATAGGCTCAAATCGAAGAGACCTCTTATGTATTCTTCATTCTGTGTTGTCTTGGACGACCAACCCTATGAGAAATGTTTCCGCTCAGACTGCTGGCCGGAACTCTATCGTGTCTTAGTTCACAGGACGACTCAATGATCGTCTGATTGAATCCTCCCACCCTCTCCCGCGTCCACTGGCCCCATTTCGTCCCACTCATCCGGTTCCTGATTCATTGTCATTAACTTCTTCATCTGCTTCCCAGGTCGTCCCACAAGCCCCTTCGACGGACCAGAATACTGCTGGCTCAACTGGCCAGCCTCCCCAATGATCCACAGCCGCTGTCTCCTCCTCATCGATGCCCGTCAGCAGTGAGCCATTTAGGCCATTCTGTCGGTCAGCGACACCCTGTGTTGACCCAGTCTCTACCAATTACTCCTCCATCATCACTGATGTTTTGTCTCGATCGGATCCTCAACATCATACATCATCATTTTCATAATGGTCTGACTGTCCATCTTTAACTGCACCACCATCTGTTGTCGGCCTGAACTCCCGTTCTCTACGTTCAATGGGTAAACAGGAATCGCTAGCTAAAGACTGTTCGAGTCAACTTAACATATTATGTATATCTGAGACGTGGTTTAATGAGGATGAAGCCTCAGTTTTTTAGTTACCAGGTTTTGCCCACTATTATAATGTCAAACCCTCTAGCCACTTGCCATCTCACGGTGGTGGTTGTGTATCTGTATTCACATCACATACAAATTACTAATACACTTTATTTTTCAGTCCTGAAAATGATGTTCAACTGTTAAGTCTTTCTACGTTAATAAGCAATACGCCTCATAATCCGATCACAGTGTATTCCTCTAAGACTTGTTTGCATCCCCCATTACTACAACTTGTGACATCGACTCGCTTGCCACCTCTCCTATTATTCTGATAGGTGTTATTAAGGTGGACCTTCCGTCGGGCTTCGCCACGTCCACTCGTTTTCATACTCGTTTATCGTCACTTAATCTTATCCCCCTTATCAACGTCCCCACTAGACTTGAGTCGGGGACTTGTCTTGATCATATATGGATTTCAAATGATGGTTCTTTTTTAAATACTATCACTGGGGTCATCTGCTCCCTGGGGCATTCTGATTACTTCCCAATAGTGCGGAGAGGTGACTTTGAACCTCTATTGCCGGACGCCCCTTTGCCCCCGTATACTCCTAGAAGGAAGTCTCGGAGGATTTTTAGCTCACGTAACATTCAATTTTTTTATTCCTCACTTTCCGAAAATAACTGGGATACTCTCTTCTGTTGCATGGACACTGACTCAGCTCTTTCTGCATTTGACGCTTCCTTACGGAAGTTGTATGACACTGCATTCCCCCTGGTTCCCTTCGATGACTCTCCTGCTAGTACTAGATCATCTTGGTTCTCCACATTTCTTTCTCGTCTTCGTGACTCACTTGATACTAGCTCACCCATTTATCTTCGGAGAAGAGTCCACTCTCATTAGGCGATTTATTATCTAAAACTATTCAGTTATCGTTCAGCGTTGCGCTCTGCTCGCCGACGACATTCTCAAAGACAGATTCCCAGAATAGGCAGTAACTCAAAAAAAACTATGGTATTTTACCAACACATCCAGAGGATACTGTCCTCGTGGCTTTTCCATTCCGAATTCGATGAAAATATGCTCCTCTGTCGCATCCAAACCGTCAGAGATATAACGGCCCTTTTCGGAGTACTGTGCCTCATTACCAGTAGATACTGTCGCTAGCCTGCCACCTTACTCTCCTCAAGAATTCCTATCATGTTTCGCCCGTCTCCTCGTGAGTACGTCCAGCTTTGAACTTTCATATTTTGATCCCTCATCTCTAGTTACTACTGCCAAGTCAATGATCACCGATTTGAAAGGTTTCTTGTCAAGTCTCCCGTCGAAGATTTCCAGATCTAGTATTGTATATCTAGCCGTTCCCATGGTATTTATTGTCAATCTTTAAATTCGTAGAAAAGATAAGAAATAGACGTACTCCGTACGTATCTTTTCTACTTTTCTGCTTCTTAGTGCTTTTCTAATTTCCTTCCGTACTATATCACTCCAATACCACTTCTCTAACATGAAACAACACGCCCTAAGCTCTATCTATATACCTATTCCCTGTAGTATATTTCTACCATTCCTCAGACCGAACGTACAGGTTGAGCTTCCACCTGAACCAAAGTTCGACTATGCACTTATACCATTTCTGTGGTATCAATGAGGCATCAGACGTGCGCAAGATAAACACTAAAACTGGAAAAAAAGGATAGAGCACGATAAACGAGAAATATCCTTGCTACAATTATTGTCATTATACACCGAATGGCGCAAGTTTTCCGATATGACACATAGTCGAACGACGGAGGTTCAACGCGAATAAATATTTGAAATACAAGAAAAAATACAGGAAAATATGGCTATCGGAGAAAAAATAAGGATCGTCTTGACTGGCCACTGGGGCAGACTGTGCGCTGGGGGGAACTCTCCATGAAATTGAATTGCCATTGAGTAGACAGGAAGTTAAGTGGAGGATCACGCGGATGTATCGATAAATTGAGAGTAGAGTGGCAACGAAGCTCATCCGGTCCGCAGTGGTGTGCAGCTGGTGGCGTACCGAGAATAATGATAAAACGTCTGCATTTGTCCACACAGGATAGTTGCTACGATGTTACACAAGACTAGATGCGGATATGTGTTCACAGAAATCTACTTGAGCAAGTTTAGGGATGATGCAAGTGAGATGTGTTGTGTATGTGGGAGACACGGTGAATCATGTACTTTCCACGTGCGAGAGGTGCAACTGTGAAACTGTTGAACATTGAACACTGGTTGAGAGCCTTAGGAAGAATGGCTCAGAGGACATCATTCTGAGACAAGCTTGTTCTGAAAACGTGGTAGGTGCACTAGCCACCTACCTTTTTAACCCATTCTACCATCAATGTTTTTGGGTTTTCATTTTTTATTGTTGACCCATGCTTGCATGTCAGTGTGGTATCTGTTTGAGCAGCGGGACAGTGGTTTCTTAGAGGGCGCGTGGAATCATTCTCGTGTGGGATCAATTTATCGATAGAGATCCTTTCAGGTGAGACCAAGTTTAGAAATCATATACACATTTTTATGACTTTGTGAGTGGCAGCGTCCGCAACTTTTTCATTAGTCCCATGAATCGCTGCGCTTCACAACATAGTGAAGCACAAAAAATTATGGGCTATCGATGGTTGTTTTGCAGGCTGAGTATTTGGCTGCCGAACCTCCATCATTTGGTACAAAAAAAAAGATGAAAGACGAAAATCCAACATCATTTTAACTCTGGTCCCATTCATTGTATACAACATGTTCGAGTTACCACCGCTTGCCTTTCGCATACCTTCTGTCTTCTATTCTCTGGAACCGGGTTGAATGCATTTTTCGCGGCTTGGTCCTTTTTGACCGTTGTTCAGACCTTCATGCTGCGCGTTGACTACTCTGCAGAGCTTCACCCCCTCCTCTTTTATCCCCTTGGTTTCCACCCAGTCCTAGGACCATGTCCTGTGATTAGTAGTTTCTGGTAAGACATTGTTGTTTGCTTGTGTGGTACAGGAATAAGAGGGGTGACCCCGGCTCCAATATCTGTCTCTTGAATGGCAGGCTGCCGTGTTCGCCAAAGTATCACTTTTGGTACATTCACTTACGATGTTCTCGGATGATCTTTGCATTGATCGAGTTTTAACATTATGATTACTGATCAGATACAACCTCAGAGCTTTTCCATCACTTAATATACCAGAATCTGGACGAGCCATCTTCAGAAATGCGTCAGCCAAATAAGCGCAAGGATGGGCTAATCCATACAAGATTGTCTTCGATCACGGGTTGTCTTGGTGGATCCGAGGGTACCCCGAGAAGATAAAAGTAAGATAGAAAGAGATTTTCGTCCTAACATTAGCTCAGTGCTGTCAGAGAACTTTTTTTTTCCAGTCCGGGCAAATTATTGTTTTATTCCGGCCAACTGCATCTCGCTTTTCCTTACGACAACTTACCTTTGAAATCGACACAGTTCCGAATAAAGTGATATGAGTTCCGAATATGATTGATATCGTCGGCCACGCAAAAGTCACTCGGACATTTATCCTGATGTCATGATATCTGTTCATGTTGCCTAAACTTTTAAGCCCAAACATTGATATCGTCTATCCAGAAAAATCCAGTCGGCGAGGTTGCTGTGTGGTATCTGGTGGTTGTCTGATTAACAGACCAAAGGACGCTGGTTCGAATCCCGCTGATAGCGGTTGATTTTTTGGAAGTTATCTTTAATCATGAAACAACTGACCTCGTCGATATGTTCCGAATCTGCCTTTGAACTCTTGTCACATACAGGACAGTGTTCATAAAATGATTCAGCGGTGTGGCATGGTTAGTTGCCTTATACCGCAACCGCAAGGTGGTTCGGGTTACTATAATAGAAAAAAAATCCAGAAAAAAAAGTCTCCGCACTTTTTGTTGTTGCAGAAAGGTGGCGTGGAAAATGTTACGGTGATTTTCGCTATGTCAAAGACAGGTCTGCCTGGGTATTCCACTAAGGATGGAGGCTAGGCCAACATGCCTGAACAGCTGAAGGGGTAGGAATACGCTATTTTAAAGTCGTTGCTATGCCACAGCCCTGCTTGACTAGATGATCAACGTTTTCTGTCAGGATCGATGTGTTAGTAAGAATTTTGTCCACTTGCAAATTTACTCTATTTTGGTATTGGTTATATTTTTATGCCTATTCTCCTAACTATAAGAATAACTGATCTTGTCTTCGTAAAGAACAAATGGACAAAGCAGTAACGAAAACTGCCAAAACAAGAAAAACGCTGTTGGTCAGGCAATGACAACATTAAGACTGATTTATAAACATATGGAACACTCATGTGTGAACCAAAATTCTCTGTTCAGCCAAGAAAAACTCAAATCTTGAGCTCAATCTTGTTTTCTTCTCTTGTTGCTACAGCAGAGACATTGCTCAGGCTTCATTCCTCATGTAAGCCTCAACTCTTTCTCTGGATACTTCTTTAGGTGAACTCCGAACTCTTTTGTTCTAGTATATGGTGTCGTACAGTCACATTCCTGGTTGTTACTTCAATGCAGGAGAACTTAATTTTAGTTTGCTTAAAAGCTCGCCGGATGTTTCCTCAACCTAACGTTAACACACCCTCTCGGTTGACCTACATACGATGTTCAGCAAGCAAGATAAACCTTATAGACCGTTTTCTGTCTGCGTGTAACAAATGTATCGTGGCCACTGCACGGTCTTCATGTTACTAAGGTCGGTGGTAAACTTGTCCGGATTTTAGAATGGGTGAGAGTACCACAGCCTCAAGCCTTACCTTTCTTAACTATGCACGCACACTTTCTGGCTAACAAGCCGCTCTCTAATTTGGAGAAGCGCCTCCGGTTATCCCGCTTACAACAACTGCCCTCTGGGTCTTTCAAGGTTATTACTGTCATGCAGTTTTTCTCTGTCCATGCTCTGACTACAACCATAAGCAATCAGTAATACAAATAAAAAAAACTTTTCCAAATAGTATGCTGTCTTGGTTACGTTGAGAATATACGACATAATCTTTTAGCAAGCGGAAGGGACTGAGGACGAAGGACTCTCATGTAGAACGGCAAAGGCCTCAGTATGTGATGAAAGTCGACAATTCATCATAGGTTTCTTAGCGATCGATTATGGATGAAATCACTACATGTATAACTGATAATCAGGTCGATAATAACCGCATGTTCTGAATCGGCTCGAAAAAGGGACTTCTGGCCTAGGTTTGTATTGATGAAGACAGGATCTGGCTTGAACTATTTGGTTTGAAGACGATTTCGGAAACCAACTCGCAGCTTATACTTCGACATTCCCTCCGCAGAAGGATTTTCCGTACTGTTTCTTCGAATGATGTTTTCTGTGCATGTCGATCAGTTGGCACCGATAGATTCGGTCAGCAAATCGCATCAAGTTTGTCGTTCTTCAAAAAAAAAACAGTTTGCCAATAACGCACAAAGCCCATCTTTCCCAATACCTGACGCATAACCTCGGAGCATCTTGATTCCTACTTGAAATATATACTTTCCAGAGTGTCCAGGCAGTCGGTTTCGGAAAATCGATATTTAAAAAAAAATCAGTTGATTCGTCGTCCAAACCTTCTTAAGACCTCTAACGACCAAACGGCTTTTAACCATCAGTCGTTCCAACCGTCAAACTTCTTTCATCCGAGCCAACACGCATGACCCCGATTATTTGAACTTCAATGGCGAAGAACTCACACTACGTTCGACTTTGAGAGCATTAAGTTAACTCACGTATATAAATGAAGATTCAGACTGAACCACGCAGCAAAAAAGATTGAAAAAAAACTCCGAAAATGAAGTGACAGGTCTAGATGCGAACCCAACAAATGTGAGGACGATATGGCAACCCGTGTATTTTGGATACGGTACTTTACACTACCTTTCTTTGTTCTTCCTATCTTGTAACAATTATATCTTCGAATCATGCGTGAAATTACTTTATCATAAGTATGTTAGTTCTTGAAAATGGAACGACAGGTAGGTATTCCAAATGATTGACTGACTTCAAGTTACTCAAAAAAAAGTTGGTTCGTCTGAGATTAGTTAACAAATGGCTACAGCCAAGGCTCCCAAGAGAGGAAAACTCACGGACGACATAATCATAAAAAAGATTAGTTTGTTCATAAATTTAAGAAAATTTCATCTCAGGTTTCGATCAGACACCCGCCGCATGCGTTGTAAATATTTATTCAATCATCTCAAACATTTACATAATGACATGCCAAGTGAACACACGTGAACGTCCATCAATGTCAAGATCAACATCCGTTTCCGCCTTTACACTTCTGTTAACCTTGACATTGATCAACATCTTCAATCAGCTGTTCCATTTGTTTATCAACATCCCTTCGATCCTTCCGTGTCTGTTTTATTTGAGAATAATCATCTTATCGGTACTGGTATGCTCAATTTTCGTGAAATTGCTGTGATATTACATCATCGTTTGATCAACTGACATTCTCAGTGATAGTATCGCTCGCTGTTTCAGCTCAGTGCAACCAATATATATGTTCAACCAACTGGAGGAAGGCCTTATGGTTAGATGAATCCAATGGTTTATGAAATCTGGTGAGATAGTTACGATGTCAACATCGCTCTAATTCACCCATGTTCATAGCATATATGGGAGCAACTTTCTTTCCCTCATGACGGAAAAGCATCGTTGTTGCTTCACAATTACTTTCTTTTTCTGAATGAGAATTGTGCATACGCGGACGAAGTTCATTGAATTTCAGACAGAGCTGCATTCGAAGCACTAAATACAAAAAAGAAATTCTTTTTTCCTAGCACAATTTACAAAGTTCTTCTTGTAATTGCATCAAAATATTCCTGTATTCTCAAAAAGCCTATTAGTTTCAAATAATTTTCTCCCAGTCTTTTATGAGCTTTTTTGTTACTACATTAAGTGTTTTGAAGATCTTCCATTTGAAGGTTTCACCATGGGCTGACTATGATGCATAACTTATGGCTCCCTTTGTGTAATGTAATTTTTCGAAAACTCGACCGATAAAAGGCATCCTTTCTAAAGTGCACCCTCAGCGGTATCCAAGAAATTACCCAGTGATGATCGCATGTGTTCTGCAACATAGTAAGGCGTGTGAATTCATCATGAATCATGATTTCCCTAGCTGAGGACCAAGCAAATTTACCGAGCGGTGGTGGTGTGGTGGTAGAGCGTTGAACTTGTATTCCGACTTCCACTAGCCATCTTCATATAGTCAAATGATATCGCTGTGTTACACCAATTTGAGTTCTTCGTGCGTTACGGGAACCCTAGTACTGCACATATGTATGCAAATAAACTACGACATGGTTGATTAAAGTTCTAAAAAAGCACTGCATCCGCGGCGCATGTTCTTAATCATTTGCGCACCTATAGCATCTCTAGTTATTTGTTCCTGTATAGTTTCTAATTAAGCGTAAAGCAACATTTCCAATTATTGTTTCTTCATAAATCACAAAACTGTATCTCACAGTATATTCATCAGGGTTAGTTTCTACAGGATTGTAACTCCCTAGCAAAGAATCATGCCTGCAATGGAGAATACGCGAATTACTGCCACCATCGATGAAGCGTTTATCAAGGTTTCAAAAACTGATAATACAATAAGAATGATGTGAACGCGCTAATGTAGTTCTAAATATGAATAACAATCTTCTTGTTCAATCAAAGTATCTCGCATAGCTACATATTTACCGAGCAAGGTGGCGTGGTGGTAGCGCGTCGGACTCGCATTCGAGAGGTCCCGGGTTCGAATCCCAGACCGGCCATCCTGACATAGGTTTTTCAAGTGTTTCCCTATATCACCAGGCGAATGCTGGGTTGGTGGGGTGGGCCGCACGCTGGCTTAAGTAGCCTTAGCGGACTTCCACAAATAATCGCCATTGAACAAAAAAAAACAAAATTGTCGGACTGGTCAAGGAACTGGAGGACGTTATCAGCGAGTTTTAGCGACTTCGAACGATCCTAGAAAGTTTCTACCTATTGACTGCACTGGCGCGCCACTTCCGGTTATTGCCCTGTGGGTCTGTCTACCCACTCTGTGCTCCGTCAGGTCAAGCAGGTAATTGCCAGATATATTTGACCTGGGGTTGTCCAATGTCGAATTAAAGTCTCACATTTTTTTTTAGAAGTGAACACATTTTCCTGAATTCCTGAAAACTGTACAACCATTCGGTTCTATATTATAGCAAATGGTTCAGAGAAATTTAGTCTTTTCTATCCTTGCATCATATATCACATTAACCTCATAGATATTTCTCCCAGAAGTCTTTCAAGTTTCTTCTGGCAAATTCTTAATATCGTCCTATTTTCCCACTGTTTTCATTATCTGCGGCCAAGTGCGATCGAGGCAAGAGAAGGATTTCTCTATTTTACGCACGGTTCCTTTCTCTGAAACAACATCTGAACAATATTATTTCAAGAGGGAATGTGTAGATGTCCCTGTAGAACAGAAGAATTGTCCGGTGCGAGGCTACATTTTAAGCAAGCATATTGGGATATCCCAACCAGGACACCGGTTTGTTTGTAATCTGAATTTGTCCAAAAGTGGAATTTAAGCCACAACAAGATTGAAATCACATAGTGAATCCATAGTGAGATCACGCCATACAAACATTATATCCACTTATATTGAACTAAATATCCATCTCTCTTTCATCGATACAACATCACCTGTCACCAATGTTATTGATCCTTCTTAAATCGATCTCTGTGTTGACTTTCAGTTTAGAAAATTGAGAGATTTTTACCTGAAACAAAGTATCAGTATATATGTATTGTACATATATATATATATATAAACATATTATATACATCGGCCGAAAGTTTATGGGTTTTTCACTTTCTCCTTTCATTTGAATACAGAGGCACAGGGTGATTAAGTAAAGATGGCTACTAAGGCATGTGTATGACTGTATCAGCTGTGGTGGAATGGTTAAAAAGATAATTAAAAAACTGAGTTTACTTTGCTTTGTAGCCATTTTATCGATTGATCCAATAGAATATGGACCCAAGGTATCATGTTTGGTTTATCGAACGTTCAGTGCCACTGTTCATCGTAATAGGGACAGCAGGCAGCGTGCTATGGACTTCCAGGTGTTTGGCCGAATAGTGTTTGGGGACACGGAGGTAGCAACAGTGAAATCATCTGAGTGTATCATCCAGAATACCCATTATGTTTTGGTAGCACTTTGTTAATTGATTCTTCATTATATACATATATGTATACATATATATACATATATTATATATATATTCACCTCCTGGGACACGATCACATGTGTAGAACTTCAATGCTCTTAACCGCGAACTCGAGCCAGGGACTCCTGTGGTTGTACATGCCAGGAGGAGCTGTTCTCCTTCGCCCAGCAGGATATATGGTTCCCACATTAATTCCTACATGTTCCCAATATCTCCATTCGACTCCTCATTGGGAAATGTTCTCATATCATGTGGGGAGATTGTTTCAAAATTCATGCTGGCTCTGTATTGCTTGTGGTTGTGGTAACT
>JAQFXQ010000038.1:0-14480 GCA_034693645.1 Pergamasus crassipes | reverse complement strand
CAGCGCCATTGGCAAGTCCTGGCTAGGTAATAGTTCTTTGTAAGGTCTGTCGCCCCGCTGTGTCTTGAAGGAGGTGAATGTCTTACAGTATAGATAATAATCTTACTTCAGATAAGACGTTTGTTCCTGATAGCATTTGTGACCTCTGTGTAGTCTTAGAAGATGAACATTGTCACATTGCAATTCAATGGGCGTTGATTCAAGATATGCTTAGCGAACAACTGGCTTATTTTACCAAAGCATTTCACCCTCAATTTCACATATCTACAGTAATGCATAAATAAATGATCAGCCCCAAGAAGAACTGAACGGTCGTGGAAGTGGTGGGTTATATATCTGCTTAAATGTTCAGCTGGAATCGAGAGAAAAAAATGGCAAGATTGGTTTAGTTAAACACTGCTGGAAATGTTCAAAATTTTCTCCATCATGTAGGCTGAAATTCTGAGTAAATATTGTTGCTCTTCTTCTTGTATCAAGGCGGTGGGCGATCCATGTTTGTTGAAAGCTCTTGTGCATTCATAAAGAAATTACGAAATTTTCACAGAAGTAGACCAAGAGTGGACAAGTGTGAGGCTTTGTGGTTATTTCCCTTCTCGATCTTCTTGTCGCCTTGGCGACTTTATGTTGATATACAGTAAAATTCCAAGCTATCCTTGACGGGGTTCCATATTTCGCAGCTCAGAAGCGAGGATATTATACAGTGAACCATCTCTTCGGCTGAGGGCGCAGAAACGTCTCTAAGCGTTCTTCCAAATCTTGGAGTTTGTAGAGGGAGATAATAGAAGGACGTGTGGTGACCCTTTGTAACGGAGGATAAGGTCTCTTGAGATAAGATATTGTGATGACGCTCCAACTGAATAGAGTAGAGAGTCGAGTGCAAAACATGTAAAGGACCATGTCCGTTGCTTGGGCCGTGTCGGTAGGGTTGTCTCGACTCAGCTTGGGCCCTACATTTCGGGTCTGACAAAGTAGTTCTTGGATTTAGCGGGAACATACAACTGTCGGGTCGTCGTCCATGTTGGACGAACAATCTCCTCGAGAGATCTCCGTGGCCCCTTCTGTAACGAAACATCATGTGCACAAGATACATCTCTTTCCATTCACCATTCGCCTTTTTTTAAACAACCTCCCCTCATGCCACGCTGTCATTGAGTCTGAGACCCCCCTCAATGAAATTATGGAACTATGAGCCACACAGCTTCAGTGGGAACGGATGTAGCTGCCTCTTCAAGCGAGGGCATACCGTGGACATACACGATTGAAAGTCAAAGAGCAAGTGTAGCTTAGTTATGAAATGCTAGTTTCAAGGCTTAAAAAGACACCCGTTGACAAGGGTAGTCCAACACAAGATGCTCCATTAAGGGTACGCTTATATATTGTCGGGCTGTAGGCAGCCCACTCGAGTGAGGTCTAGGTCGGCTATAGTACGAGCAGGCGACAAGCTAGGAGTTATAAACATTGAAGCAGGAGCAATGGTGAGATGAGAATACTGCAGAGATCTCAAATAAAAGGAGAAACTGTGCGACACAAATTGCAATAAGGTGAAAGAGTGGGAAAGACTCTTGTAAAGTTGGTCAAAAAAAGCGTAAGTATTTGCATTGCGCAGTGGGATGCTTAGCCCTCTGAGCAATTGACGGGGTTGAGATCTCAAGGTTTGGAAGGAGTAATACAGTAGGTACTCTGGGGAGGAGATGCCAAGCACGAATCATGCTGTGCGTCCACTGATGAAACGGAAAGCTCTCATATCATTTAATATCTTATTCTTGAACCCAGTGTACATTGAGAGGCAACTGCTAGAGTTGAAAAATGAGATGAAATCAACGATATCATTGACACACCAGAGCGATATCTTCTGATTCTCTGCCTAACCAGACATATAAGGTCCACGTTGGGCCGGTATATCTTTGGATTATCCGACACTCCATATAATAATATGCATCTGGACTATATGAACCGTTTGATTCTTACATACATTCTTTCGAATGTTTGTCGTTTCATGCGGACGGAACCCTACTTCCTCCATTAACCCGAATTCGATTCAGCGAAGCAGACCACTTCATGTTGCGGAGCAATCCACAATTTTGAACCGCTGAGTCTCGACCATCTCGATGCAGTTTGTGGAGGAATCTTCGAAATATCTAGATGCTCAATGTGTAGTGTACCGACCCTGATATGACCTTCATCCACCGTTCTGTATAGGATGCAACCAGAACCCATGGTGATGCTACCTATATCAACTTGCAGTGCGCACAGTCAACAGCAGGAGCCTCACAGCGATTTGGGCAGCCATGCCGAATACGTAGAGGTCGTATCGGAATCCTTTTGGCTATGGAAATTCCGCCATTAGGCCGCCCGTGGTACCAGTGGCTGAAAGGAGTTTTATGGCTTGTACTGGGCTTCGGGTAATGCTCTCAGAATCGACTGTCGGACCTTTTTTAAAAAAAAGTAGATCGCGTTTGTGGGGTGACAGTACCTCCGAGCAACTAAGGGGTAACGATTTTCCAATAGTAACTCTAACCCTTTGCGTCCGACGTCTGCTAGGTGACTTCCGTTTGACCATCACAGTATACTCCTCGTTCCTATATGTACCGGCATGTTTACATACATTTGCAAATACGTATTTGTCTGTTGTCTGACGTGCTTGCTCATTTGTTTTTTCTTCAATATTTCAGCCTTGATATCGTAGTAACCCTGTATGTTCGAAACAAACGGACAATTGTGTTTTTGTATACTTTGACGACATCGTCTGCTCTTAGCGAATGAGAGAGAGAGATCGTTCCGCGTTTTCAACTGAAGACGACGGAATGCGTATGCTTTTGTTTACTTGATGCGTATTTGATGGCGAACTTTTGTGCATTATTTGAGCAACATCGATTTCACCACTTCATGGAAAGCTTGTCTCTGATAGTTTTTGGCATGCATTTTCGTCTTCTCGGTCATTGCAACTAGTGAGGCGTCATGCATATTACGTCCAGCTTCATGAAAACTGGAAAGTATACACGTTAACGCTGGCTCTTCTTTCATTCATTCAACTGCGTCCACAAACTCTTCTCACAACAGGCAATCCTCCTCAAAAGTTGTGAGGCTTCTAGGTGCGAACGGCTGCGTTCTCAGGACAAGGTGTCTGCCGTAATCTGTTGCTTCTTTTCACTTTTTCTCAAATTTTGTGTGCCTCGTCGGTACAATCACTCCTTCTTGCATTTGAGTAATGAGACGTCAATATGGGTGCATTATTGTATATTCTTAAATATCCATATGCTGCAAAAAACCACCCAGGTCACTCAACGTTTTAGTCTGCGTTGGAGCGAACAGCCACATGCTGACTGTGGTTCGACTCGGGAGATGCCATATCAAACATATTCATTTCGTGCAGCGTTCGGACGTCGTTTTGTTCAAATTGGACGGCGAGAGGTCGACAGGGATCCGGCAGGAGCAGATCTGGTCAGGAAAAGCGGGACATCAAAAGAGAAAGCGGTTTCCCATCGCGGGCTTGTGTACGGCAGTCACTCCAAACCGCTCGATTGCGGTCCGGAGGGTTTCGCAGACTGCGCATAAGACGGCGACGCGTTACCGCTTGGTGAATGTTTTCAGTCAACTTTGACTACTGCCCTTGGGGTCTCGAGGTGCAGTGAATTGCAGACAGACAACAGTGGAAAGCAACTTGATCGTTACTTCTGTGCGGGTGGCTGAATGCGTTAATACCAAACTCCAGACGAGGCACCTTCTGATGTGGGCATGGCCCTACCACCCTCAACCGTCCCGTTAAGCCCAGACGCGTATAAGCGCGTATATTCCATCTCAGGACGTTTAATTTGTCTTTGAATTTGTTGGAGTCGAGTGGAACGTCTGGCAGGTGCTGCACGTACAGGTCACGTGGTGTAGCTGCTTTTTGAATTGCTACAAAGTTAAGAAGGGGCATGGTGGCAATTCAGCATGGTGTTGGGCAGACAACGCATGCCCTGCCTTCCAAATTTGTAACCCCAGAAGACAATGTGCGCGGTGTCACTGCGCCACGTAGGAGGTTGAGACTCAGACATTTCGCAGTTGTTCCCCTCTCTTTCGTCCCCCGGGACCGGGCACCTGGTGGAGAGACTGAGGCACCTGGAATATATTTCTGCATTGCCTCCGTTTCTTGTTAGTATTAACACTCGTTTTTCGCAGTTTCGTCATGCTTTTGACGTGACTCGTGAAGCTTCCTTTTAAATTGTGATGTGACTACCTCCCCGGCTTCGTACAGGAGGCGAAACCTGCTGTCTAATATCTTCTGTGTATGATCCTCCTCCAGAAACGTAAATCCACAGATCTACAGATGCTTTTGCATCAATTTATCCACCTTCCGCCAGGAAAAACGCCGACTTCGTCCATCTCATCTGTATTTGCTCAGGGTACTCTCAGAATCTCTTGCGGTGATTGAGCTCAGTCAACGGTATAATGCGTGTTTGCTTTCATTTGGAATATCATATCTTCGACCACGTCTACATCCACTTTTCTCTTATTCTGACGATGCTCAACCACAGAAAAAAGTTTCACTTGATAGGTCCGGGTTCACGGGGCCTGAACAACCGAAATTACGTCCGATTGCGAAAGCTCGTGTTTACTTATAGATCATGATCTACAATGTACGTACTGACGGTGAGCTTGGAGTACCTTCTGGGAGATCGCTGCCGTTGATATGACCTCTGGTCTGAGCTGATGTCCAACCGGGAACCAGAGTAGCTATTGTGTCTGGCTTTATCCGGTTGATAGCATCCGGCTGGGGGATAAATTTCTCGCTCATGGTTTTCGTCTGTGGGGCCTCCCAGTGTTCATAACATCGGAAGCTCCTATCCCATCGAGCGGAGGCTACCTTTCCATCTATCTATCTTTGTGTGCTTCTACGTTCAACTCTCAATGAGAAATTTATCAGCTCACAAGCCTTGCCAAGACAATCGAATGAAGCCAATTTCTTTTGCCTCGTCCATTTGTGAGCTGGCCATCATGCGATGTCTCCTTATCCTTACCCTTTGTACAAATCAATATATTAAGTAGGAAATCCGCTGTTTTTCTTGCGGGGACGGCGCGGCGTTTCATATATGCGGAGCTATGGCACTCGCCTTCTGGGAATAGGGCTTGACGTTGGGAGTCTGATCGCCCCACATCGGTCATCATTGTATTGATAATTGGGAAGCAAGGGAGAAAGGATCCAGGCGTTTGCGTATATATAGTTGCCTCATATACACGTTGTCACTTCGTTATCCGAAGGAAAGTAAGCTGGGTTGTAGATTAAGAAAAAAAATATTAGAAAGTCTCCTTGAAGCAAAGTGGAGAGGTATCCACTTTGACGTATGGTGCTGTGATCTGCAAGGAGTAAGAGGGTCTTTTAGTTAGGTCTCGATATGAAAGTCAGCGTACCTTAGGTGTGGCTTAGACCAGTAGATCTGGAACCTTCCGTTCATTAAGAACGAGATTCAATACTAAGTCTCGAAAGATCGAAGGCGTGCCTGGAATTGAATGCTATTCGGGATCCTGCCTAGTTCGTCTTGAGGTTATTCCGTTGGTTCTCAGACCAATATACATTACGCCCAGGTTAAGTTTAGTTTTTATCTGTCGTATCGCAGTGGTCGTCGCATATAGAGACAAACCTCGTTCATTAATATGTCTGCAATTGCACTTATTAGACCCAACGAGGAGGATATGGTCGCAAGTATCACTATGCTTATATTTTCGCTACCAAGCGGTAACGGGATATATCGTACATAATTCTTAACATACGAGCGAGTCTTATGGATTTGCTGTAAGCAGCAGCGGTACGTGCCGATATACGTTTTGGCAAATTAAATATTTGAGCGTATCTTTCTGTCTCGTCGAATTTATTCGAGACGTCTTTCTTGAAAAGTATTCACCGCTATCGTATTGCTGCACCTTCGGGCTTCATCCTTAACAACATGCGAAGTTATTCCTGAGGTCACAGGGCTCGCATAGTACCGAAAGTAATCGGGAACGACTGTGTATTGTACAAGTTTCAATAAGTATGGCCTAAGGAAAACAATTTCATATCGAGTCTCCATTAGTAACGGTTTAAGATGCTTCGAGAGCAGCGAAGTACAAGCGACGGGACACAACGGCCTTGAAGACAACTACATGCGCGCTTTCGTTAATTTCGATTTCAAAAGTGGTCGTTTCTGGTGAGGGGACGTGAGCAGCCCCTGTGGGGCGGTGTGTGCGTTGCAGTATGATCCATGGTACAACGCCACGTCCAGCCGTTGGGTATCTTGTACCCCTATTGTGCTCGCCAAAGTGCTTGGACCCCTGCGCCTATCTTTGGATTCTTCAGTGTGCTTGCTTGCGTGTGTGTGTGTCTGCCTCTAGCTTGGTACAATCCCCTCGGGCTATCTCTGATTACCTGCATAATGAGAGCGAGTTAAATAGTTTACACAGTACCGTCGTATCCGATCGCTGACCGGCTGAATCAAGGCTCCGAATGTGTACTTGAATCGTTACATGCAGACCAGCGAGTTGTCATTGCAAGCCCGCGACTCGCCAGACCCGCGCTCTGTCATAGTATTGTTTCGAAATTTCTCAAATCGCTTGAGTATTCGCGAATTGTATCCGAAGGAGGAACCCATGACCATATGGATCTTAAGGATGAACTTGACTGAATTGAAAATCATTGGGATTGGGTTTATCAGAACGTTATTGATGGGGAGCGGGCAACGTTTGTAGATTATTTTGCGAGGTAAAATCATGATCTGGCGAAGCTTAGAGATTGACTCCAGCAAATAATTAATGGGGGCCTCCTCCTACGCGTATGCACTCATTTCCATTGGCTGAACCGGGTATGACGAAACAGCTGGAAATGGTTGTTTGCGGAACTTCTCTAGTAAAGTATCTTGTGGAGCGAGGTAATCTTGGAAGGCAACTCTCTACAACCACCGAAGGACCGATAGAGACCCTCAGCATCAACAACTGGTTTCGCATTTTACGGTGAACATTCATTAATCACCATGATTTTAATTTTGATCAAGAACAGAACAAGCGACCAGCCAATCTTGAGTGCCGGGATACCTCTCAATAATCCGCCTGCAAGTTTCTTGACAAACCATTACACTAAGACCCGCCTGTGTTCAGTCCAGACTCCAAAGTTTATGCAAATAGCCATATACTTTCCCTAATGAAAGGACCCGAAAGCTATGTTCCGTTCCGTCGAATAAACTCATTTTGTGTTTAAGAAAAACGCCAAAACCACCTTGGCTGTATATTAGCTGTCTTCCACTCATGAACGTCGTTTTGCCCCTGGGACTATGATGCCAGTCAGAAGGCAACGAATTCAGATCCTATTTTCAAGCAGAGCATCTGTAGAGTCTAAAAGCGAGCATGGACGTGCAATGTTGGTGCATCCTAATGGTATACTCGTATTTTGCATATTTGAAGTTCCGGGAGACATGATAGACAGTCGAAGTGCGCTTAAGCGAACCCCGCTCATCTGAAAAGGGGCAAATGATTCGACAGAGAACGATGTGTTGATTGTGAGCCCTTTATCCCTCCCAAGAGTACCAAAATATCATCACTAGGGCGCTTACCAACGGAAATGCGTCAATAAAGAGAGCCAGCCTCATACTTCATTTTTTCGCCTCCTTTGTTGCCGCATCTTTCCTGTATTTTGTTTGCCATATGATCGCTCTCCTTTGGTACTTCAAATGTACGTGCCAAGTGACGAAATCCTCACGGCCACAGTATGACAGCCGTCAAGTTCAACCTCTTTGAATTGATATATGCGTTCGCTACACCAACGACTATAGCTCGATCGACCTCAACTGTCCGTATGGGTTTTAGCCCACCATTACGACCAGATCACATCGTTTCTTGTCAGCCAGCACCTCCTTACCGGTACAGCTGCGCCTTAGGTTTCCTGCCGTCGATCCGTGGGGATGTTTCGCAAATCGTTCGCTTAGCAATGACTTTACTCGCCAAAAGCACTCTTTTGGTATTCAATTGCCTGGTTGATGCTCGAAATCTGTCTTCCTCTTCCGCTTTCTCCATCCTGACTCCTTGATTTCATTCACTATCCTAACTAAATATATCATGCCGGCTAGAGATCTTCTTTGATCAGTCCTATCGAAAGATACGGGAAGCGAGGGAACAGAGAGAAAGGAATAGAGAGATGGAGTGGGGTGAGAAGGTGTGAAAAAATATTGCTGCAGGTTATTTAGAAGATGTTCGTCAAGTGGCGATTACCGTGGCCTCGAATGACGGAATGATCGTCAGAATTATGCAAAATGAGGACTCGTATGTGTGTCTCTGATGACGGGCGTCAGGAGCGTTCGGTTCGAACTGTGAGGTTGAGTACTCGGAGTAGATTGAGTGTCTATGGCAAATTGAAGGTGTTTGAAAATTTGAAGAGCACCCGTGTTCTCCGTGCTAACCCACGTTGCCTTGGAGGATAATCGTGAGAAATTTGCAATCAACGCAGGCTGTTGCGGCTTCCGTAGAGAGAACGGCGAAGCTGCAGCACGGTTGAGCGTGCATGAGGGGAGACGTGGGGACGAATGGGGGAGAGAGAAAGGTAATAAAGCTCTCGGACTATCACACACTCTACATGGAATTGTGTTTATTGTGATGAGAAGAACGTTGGTTTTTGCGAATGTGGCGTCGCCGTGTCTCTCGTGCTGGAATGGTATGGAATGAAATCAAGCCAGTGGAATTCGAGAGAGGTTAGTCTGCCATAGAATGAACCTGTATATAGTTGCCAATTTGCAAGGTGCAGGAACAATGAGAGATTTTATCACGAATGAAGCCGAATAAGCGATGAGGCCAGTGAGATGTTTCCAGGAATATTGGATGAGGCGATGCCGAGCACAGCGTTGTATTTACCCTGGATTCCCTGGCATCATCTTCATGCTCCCCGGGAATTTTGGTCTGATGTTCAGGGTTTCCTGCAGGCGAGGGCGCCGCATATTCGAGTCCCCCAATGCACGAGGCTGCCCGAAGAACTGCGGATCCATTGTGCATCTTCGAAATGTTTCCATAAATGGGATACGTCGGGCAGCTCGTCGTCAGGCGGATTTTCAAATGTGCAGACATCATGTTGTACAGTGCGGGGTTGTTTCTTATCATCTTTGTCAGTGCGACGAAACTCAGAAATTCTGATTAGTGATCCACCAGCATCAGACATTTCCTGAGTGGACTCCCTTCGTAGTTGTCCAGTCTATTTTGACAATGAGACTATTTTCCCACTTTTCTTCTCGACCCCCTATGATACACTCTACGATCCTTGATTTCATGAATTGAGCCTCCTTCAATGAATCGAGTGGCCCTTTTTCAACAAGAATTCTCGCCTTGCACGTCGATAATTTTTTGTTTACTCATTCTGAATCGGACACCACGCAGTCTCTTATGAAGGGCTTTCAAGTCATGTCGCGTTTCTCAGCCTTGGTCATCCCTCGTTGTAGTCCTCTCTGAAATTTCCGGAGGACTAAATGAGAAGCGGCATGGATGAAATGGCGTAAGCTTTACTGATATTCTCACCGGCACTTAGCATAATTCAGTGCTTAGGATGGACGACGAGCACATTTGAAGAGCAAGCCCACTAGCGCGCTGAAGCTACGTACACGACGGCTGAGATATCAAGTTTCACGAGAGTGGAATTCGTTTTCAAAGCGACATTCGCCACACCGGTCGAGTTTATGAGAGGTCCGAGACCAAGAGACGAGAGACCAAGAAGACGAGGCTGAATTTGTGGAAATAAAAACGATGCTCAGGAGAATAGAAACATGAAACATCGAACGCCAAATGCGGATTCGAAACACAACACTGATAACGATGATGGCGATGTGAGAGCATCAATGCTGTTCTTCCAACATAAGCAGGCAACAGGGGATGAAACGAGAAATGCGTCTTGAAGAAACAACGACCAACCCTGAATACTTGTCGAAGGTAATGACGAAACAAGCGAAACAGACAAGAGACCCCCGGACGCCCACATCCTTCCTAATCCCCCTCCCTTTCTGTCTGAACTTAACGTCCTCGAAATTTGAAAGCTCACCAGCATCAAATACGCCCTTGAACAGGGCACATGGAGTGCCAACGAAGGACTTGATGTTGTGAATTTGGTTCAAACGTTGGTAATTCTGTGTGAACAGTTGGCTCTGCTCGCTTTTGCTGGTGTCTTTTTGGGGTTGAAGTTGTACAAGAAAGAAAATAACTGAACAAGGCCATTGAATGGGCTCAGAGTGCAGCAATGTAAGTCTCATCCGCCTTGTTGGGCATGAGGCACAACGAGCAACCGAGTAGTATGAGCCGCTCATCCCTATTGTCCCCTTAACAACAAGCAGTAGAAGTTGAGCATGCGAACCTTGCTTTGCAGGAAAATGACCGCGGATCGCACTTGTGATGGGAAACGGCTCCGGGGAAAAGGATCAGGAAAACAGCGATGGGACTGCAGACATTCTCGTCTGGAAGCATTTTGGCTGAAGGAAGGGCCAAACTGTTGAAGAAACTAAATCAGTATGGCGGGCGTACAGACAGGCCAATGTTTGAAACGAGGCAGTGCTGATGATATGAAGTATCAGAGCTACCAAAATCTAGACGGAAGCAAAAGGAGGGTTCGGCGTTCGTATATCGAGATCTCATTTCGGACATGCTTGAGGAACTCACATACGGGGGCATGAAATGTTAAATGCTTCCCTCAAAATTCACAATGAGGAGACATATAAGTACTGGAAATACGAACTGCCAATGCGGCGCCAGAAACAGAAAAAAGTGTTGAAAGACACCAACACAAAAGTATTGGGTTTGGGATATCGGGCAGAAAAATGGGAACTACTGTATTAAGGATTATGTTACATCAACGCTATGTTAGGCGCTGCTGGCCCCAATTGTCCTTCAATGCCCCTAGGGAGTCTCTACTCTCCTCAACTGACGGTCAATACTGTGATTCTGGAGAAGATGTGAACCAATGTTCCCAAGGGGACGCATTTACAAGTCCTAATAAAGGAGCACATCTTAAGCTAACATGGAGGGAATACTAAGTTATTATGAAGTCGATATCCTGAATGCACAGCAGGATAATCAGGACAAAGCTCATTTCTCCAGCGTTAAGAGGCCGTAATTTCATTCTAAAAAAATTGATCCAGGCATTTTTCTTCGTAAATGGGCACACATGATACGCTTGCCGATTCTTGGTTCAAACGAACCGGACTGTCTAGGGCGACGCTAGACAATAGAAATTTGCAACAGGGAACCTCTCGGACTTTTGCCTACAACACCGCGCAGCTTGCAAGATACTAATCCGTGAAACTTGTCCTCTAGAAAAAAATGTGCAGAGCTTGGAATCTTATGTTGTAAAAGAATGAACATTATGATAGACAGGCAGAACAGGCGTTGTACATATTGACGCCTCCCTGAAACCGACCAGATGCCAAAATGCAGGTCCTAATAAAGAAATTTGAACTTTCGGCCGAAAAACCAACGACTGTAGCGTGAATCCTTACCACAATTCCTTATCGTCTCAAGATGATAAGGAATTGTTCAGACCGGAATCCCACAAATATTTTTTGGCCGTCAACGAGAGTGGTAACTGAACAGAGAATACGTTTGATGCGGGGCAAGAATTGTCCTCGTGATGGACTGCGAAGGACATTACTTGGCCACTGTTCAGTCTCGAGACTAAGGTTCTACCCATGAGTTGCTGGATCTGGATCGAAAACCGTTATGGAGGATGCTTAATCACATGATCGCGATTCCGAGCGTCGAAAGGTTCACCTTGATGAAGTGCAGTCTCGGTACGTTCATTCATGGTCTTCAACAGTTGAACACTGACTTCACCATCTTCTTCGTTTCAGTAATTGTGTCCTTTACGACTCATATAAAAAACTTCCCAGACTTACCCGTACACCTCGACGCTTTATACATCTCCCGATAGCTGAAGCAGGTTTTGTGATGTTCAACGTTACGTCCGCTCAGTCTTCGTTCTCCAACGTCTGCTGCCTTAGTTTACGGCCTTGGTTGCGTTTCTGTACAACGAGGACTCGACCACGACAAACCTCCTTTACTTGCCTTTTAATGAGATTTTCGAAAATACTGGTGATCCTCATGGAGCTTCACGCATTACTAGTGCTGAAAATGGTAACGTAATGCACCGCGCGCATTTTCAAAATAAGTTGCGACAGTCTCCTTCGTTCAAAATAGGTGGTGCTACAGCATTCGTGTTTTTTTTTGGGGGGGGGGGGATTATGCGACGTTTTGTCTTGTGTTCCCGTGAGAGTCGTTGTGTCCGCCTGTATCCAGCAATGGTGTGGTAACTACGAAGGACAAGAACAGGACAGTTTGACATTTCGAAATTGTCTGCGTGTAATTTTCCTGCTCCGCTGCGAAGCACGAGTCCAATGTACAGGTGAGTGTGCGATGATCACTCTGATAAATGAAAGTGGAAGAGCTCTCTGGTAAACTTAAAATGAGAGAGGGGAGAAAAATGAATAAGTTTGCGTGCCATAAGCCTGATACTATGTATTAAGCGAGGTCGTTAAACGTCTGTTAATCAAAGTAGCTTGCCATTGCGCTGCACGTCCGCCGTTATATCCTTCGTCCACCGTGAGTTGGAGAAAGTGTGTCGATGCAAGGAGTACCCTACGTCCTTGCCTTGCTAGCGGTCAGCCCTCGAACTGTCGCTCGAGGCCGCGAAAGAGGTTTGTCTCTATCGCAACGTATCTATAGGGTGTATGCCACTTTGTCACTCACTCTGTTTCCAATCTGTTTTCTTCTATCAAAAGTTAACCGTTCATACAGCGCAGAGAACCACCCAGGCCTCCAACCAGAGGGCTGGCCCGAAATCCATTTTAGATTATTAAGCCCCTCTTTCTTATTTTACGATGATGCTCATCCTTCCCGCGTCGGATCTATTTCTCGCTGTTATCATTTGAAGAACCACTTGTCATGGCCACCAAACTCGTGCTGGGTGTGAGTTCCCCAAGTTATGACTGAGTCTCCTGGCAGCAATTTAAATATATTTGAACTCTTTCTGTTCCATTCCTGATTGGCCCATCGATGTGGTTGCTCGTATCGTAGGAACCGGCGCCAGGGGTCACTAGAGGAAAACTGGTTGGGTAAATTGAACTCCAGCATCCGGATCCCCGCTCGCGAAGTATCTGTTTTCACTTCGGAAAATTGTATTTGTCAGCCCTTGAGTCCATGAGCGGTGTACTGAGTGTCTAGTGAATGCAAATGGTACGTCCTAATAGCGGCCCTAAAGAAGCCCGGCATTCCAGTGGGACGAACTTTGGGCTCAGAGTTCGTTCCTTTGACGTATAGTGATGTTACTTGGTTGGCATTTACCCGCTCCATTGCTGTATGTTGGACTGAGTGTGAAATGTACGATGTGTTGGCCACGGAGGACGGCAGGGCTCAGTTGTCTATTCGTTGCATATATCCATGCAAGTCCAACGTGCAAACGGCTGTATCGATTAATATGGATTGAGCTCTTGGGAGCGACCTTGCCCTGCAACTCGGCATCTTTTCACCCAATCGAGTCGATTGGCTGTACCGTACCGAGACTCGTTGCATTCATTGCCGCAGTTCAATTGGTTGTCCACTTCTGTCCCTGCGCTTCATGTACTGCACTTTGGGCGTCAGCCATCTCGGGTCTTGCCAACTTTGTTCGCATCACCATAAGGCGCATGGCATGCCAACGCTAGGCATGGATAAGATCATTTACTCTCAATAACACGAGATGATCATTCGTCTGATGCAAGTGGTCAAAGCTTGCCAACCAACACTTGGTGATCCTACTGGCATACCACTTGTGGTAGTACCCATAGGGTGGATGTTTCGGCGTTCTTTGCATACATGTGTGGGTTACTTGCCAATAAATGAAACTGAAACCCAATCCACTCCAGTATCTGCCAGCCATTCAGAGACTTGATATTGCTTAAGACTAATATTGAGATATGTGAGCACAATGACCAAATTGAGGATGTATTTCATTAATCTTGTCAGCTTTGTCATTCCTATTCTGTGGCCGCGTCTGTGGCCATTGCTCCCACTCTTTGGTCGAGCTGTGTTCGTCGTTTCCGTTAAAGTTTTGAGACTGGACTATTCCGCTCTATCTCGTTGTGTGGATCGCGGTGCTCCATATTAGGGTTTCCCAGGGAGCATGATCTTTCCCTACCTTTTGGTGTTTATATTGGCTGGTTGGACGGGTCATTGATTCTGAGAGACTCTGCCTTACCTTGGTCTATAGTTTATGCGCTTCTATTAGTTTCCCACGAGGTCCGACGCATTTTGTTTTTTCGAAAGGATATTACTCTCGGGTGGAGTGCCTTTAGTTTGCTGAGGGAAAGGCTTGACTGAAACTATTGCACGGTTGAAGCATCGACCAATCAGAATGTTTTTAACGATTCGACCGACCTCGATTCACCCTGTTTGCGGTACTGATGACTACTATCCTAGCTTGTGGCGCTTGTCATGAGCTTGTGGCGCTTGTCATGAGCTTGTGGCGCTTGTCATGA
>JAQFXQ010000037.1:0-14491 GCA_034693645.1 Pergamasus crassipes | reverse complement strand
GAGTTTGTCTCACTTTCCAAGAACCAAATTTGTATTGGGACAATCTGAGGAAAAACAAGCGATGTGTAATGAGTTCTATGTTGACCTTGAAAGTCTTTTGGGAGAGTTCCGCGACTTCCGACTTTACCAGAAAACCATTTTTGAATACTGATAGACCCGTTTTCGATTGTTGTATTTTCAGCGCCAAAATCGATGAGCTGGAGTTAACTGACCTTCAAAACAGCCAAATCTTGAAGACAAAACCCCGAGAATGCTTCCTACTTGAGTTTTAATAATCTCAAATTATCGCGTACTTTCCCAATGTCCGCAGTCACGCTATGAGACAAATGTCACATAGAGACGAATTGTCTTTTTTTATATATCTTGGGTATCTAATAGGTATATAACTACGCTATCTTTAGGTGTCAAAAAACTGCCAAAAGAATACGTACGGCTCGCCTTAGGGACATGACCCGCAAAAGACCCCCGTGGCCTCGCAAGTTGTGCGCACCTATTCGAATTCAATTGGTTGAAAAATTAACGTGCAGCATTAAAATTATTAAACTTCAACAAAAATAATGAGTAACGTTTTTTTTTCCACCTACTGTATTCTAAGTTAGCCGGCTACCTATTCTAGTGTCTAAGGAAAATGTGTGAAAAGTTTCATAAGCTTCTATCAACCCGTGTGGATTGTAATAGCAGATCCGACACACACACACACACACAAAGTCGGCATTCGCACTTATGTAAATACTGGAGGAACCCGTCACAGGCTTTACCCCGCCTGATAAATTTCATTGCATGTTCTTCCTACAGTACGGACGGGCGTCGCCCGTCTGGGTCCCGTCCCGTGGGCTTCGCCCATCTGATTAATGTCTTTGCATGCGTCTCCTCCTAATTGTCCGGTAATTTGCTCACAAATTAGTATATACTATCACTGACTTCGGAATAATTAAATATTTCATTCCTTCAGACTTTCATAGGCGTCTTTCAAAAGCACGCCATTTAACGAGAGTAGTAGTCCAGGTTGTGGACAGGTCATCAAAAATGATACATGAGGGGTAGATGGCTGTATTAATTGGCGATCCCCGTAGCAACCTCGTCTAACACCATATCCGCCGCCTTCACTCATTTTTTCTCCACCAGAGTTACCGACGTTCTCAAGGCATTCTCTGCATATGGTTTATCTTGTGGCCCTCGTTTGGTTGTTCCAAACGGTCGTGAAATGCCACCAATGAACTTCACGACACACTAAAATAGAACATCATCACGTTCTCTGCCATAACGAGCTCCGCGAAGTCTTTTGAATGAAGCATCCGATTCTAACGTGGTCGAAGAGTTAAGATGTTAGTTTCTCGTAGAGTAGTAGTATGACTAATGGCCATCAGCCGATTTGCCGGCAGCAAGGGCCGCTCGCGTCGTAGTGCGGCCACACATCTGATCCACAGTAACTCCCACTCCGAGCAACCACGGCTCGACATTTGCTAGCCACTCAGCCTCATGGGCGATGGGCCAATGTTTGATTTTACTTTCGTAAATAAATAAACTCGTACCAAGCGGTGGCCATGGTGACCAGTGTCCATCAGCCAGCATTAAAAATGCATTCAAAAGCCCATCTAAGATGTCTGTGCTTCGTTACAAAAGCAATACCAACCTTAATTGTAGGGGTTAATTCGAAGTCGAACCAAGGCATTTTACAAAGTATGATCAACGGTGAACAACGAAGTTCGAGGTTAAATCTCAGCAAGGTGTCTTCGTCGGTATCCTGCTCTAAATCGGTAGTTTCGTCCGTATCCCGTTCTAACTCAGGAGTGTCATCGGTATCCCGTTCCAAAGTTGGAGGTTCATCGGTGTCTCGTTCTGAATCCGGAGCTTCGTCTGTGAAGTGTGTGGCTCCGGTTGAACCTGTTCTCTCCAAGATTGCGCTGCGAAGCGCTGAGTCATCCAAGGTGACACCCAACGAGGATTCCGCTGACGGAGAGCACATTCTGACGCCTGGCAGCATAGGAGTAGGTATCGCAGTGCTCATTGGAATCATTTATGTCATCGCAGCCTTTCGTACTGAGGGTAACATGCCAACGAGCACAGAAGAAATCTTCAATTCGACGTCATCTGTCGTGACGACGACGTTGCCTACAAGAACGTTGTTATCAGATGTAACGACTGCAAGCAGTACGGCTGGAACGACTGCAACCACTTGGACTGCAAGCAATTCGATAGTGAAACCTAACGTCATAGTGGTCAAAGAGTGGAAGGATATATTCGACGGCACCATGAACTTGACAGGTTCTGTTTGTTCATTTTGCTTGTTGTTCTTCATATAAACCTTTTTTTAACTTGGAAAACCGATTTGGAAATGTTTTACTTTCTAACTAAAATATTCGTCTAATGTTCAGGTCTTGACTCGGGGGACTGGTCTTTTGGTAACGTCTCGTCTGCAAGGGACTTCTCTGTGAATCCATAAGATATGAGTCTCAGTATCTTAAGGCGTTGCCAGCCGTCATGTTGAAGGAGGGACCAACCACACGAGAAAAAGATGTCCTTCAATGTCATGAAATATGTCCATCGTTTTTTTTTCAAAGTTTAAAGTTTATCACTCAATAAATTTTATTTTCAAGAACTCTGTCAGTACTTTTGATCAACTGTTAAACATACACTAGAAAAATTGTATTGTAGGTGAGCTAAGACATCCGTGTTGTACGTTATAATTAATGGTAATATAGAACGGGGCATGATTTGCGAATATAAATGATGATCCTTAAAGACGCAAGGTCCTTTCCATCGGGAGCCTACGACAAGCTGCATTCTCAACTGAATCTTGTGAGGTTGTGTTTGCGTGGGATCACACCGAAAATTCGGATAGACCTGCATATTGATAAGTCATGATTAACTTTCTCGCATCATACCAAACATTCTAGTAAAAGTGAACTTCAATTCATTTAGCACCGCAGTAACGCTGGAATTCGTCGTAGTGCAGATTTATATCGTAACACGGGACTGATTATACCAACCTACAATCATCTTATCTACAGAGTTACACGCGATCAGTTTGGAATCGCTTTTCTTAGCGCTATCATACGCAGCGAATATATTTGAGTTGAGGTAGAACATCAACTACCTTCAGATCGACTCTCCTTCACTCGACCTTGGTTCAACAATCAAACAAAGACGGCTAACGGAGATTTTCTCTTGGTATTCAATTGTTGTTCATCTTTGTTTGTACGAGCGAAACAATGAAAACAACGGCTGTGGGTGCAAACATTAAGTTCACCTAGCCTAGAAACCTCACGACCGTCACAGAGGGTCACCGATGATATTTTGGGAGGGTACATACCGTGACCACTTGAGTGTATTGATTGTACAATATTAAACATATTTAAGTACCAGAGAATGGGTGGAAAGCAACAACTGCCATTTCAGTCAATCGTTGTAATATTAATCAACAATTTAACAACCTTCAAGCACCGCGAAGACTCTGTAGGAGGACACAGAAAGCCTAACAGAAGTATTCATCACGGAGAACGGGATGATCGTTCTCTGAGACGCTGGCGTTAACCGACAGGGGTAGAGTTACTGCCTCTCTGATCAGCGTCGTGCGCCCATATTAAACAAACCAGCATTGAGACTATCATGAAATTCCAGCGCAATCTCATCTTGAGATCAGACACTTCGTTTCGCTTCTTTAGAAGTTAACATGATATTAGTTTTCTCCTGGAATATTGGTGGCAGGCAGAAGTCTCGCCAACGCTGGATACCGGATTAGCGATCGATTGTAATACTGTGGGTAGCCATGAAGACTATTGATTTTAACTTAACCAAATTAGTTAGTAAAGCCCGAGTTAGTTACTACTTGTGCGTGAGTTCGAATCCCGCACGGTCCAATTTTATTTACCAACAATATCAAAAATCGCCCACCGACCATGACGCCTAGTGACTAGCAAATCCTGAGCCGAGGTGGTTCAGAGTAAGGAATTAACCCTTTTAACCTTTTAGTATTACAAAAGTTGCCCACCAATTGTATTCAGTGTTGTGCACATGTAGTTGCAACTGTCATTTCATGATCACCGTATTAATCGCTGCCCTTCGCAGTAATATTCATTGACATATTTGGGTCAGCATCGATTAATATGAACTCCGGTGCATCTGGAACGACGCATACTGGAAGGAACCTTGGGTTGCGCTATCGACAAGAAAAGACAAGTTCGGGTATCCTCCGGTGAGTGACTACTCTAAGCACTCGATGACAGACAGGACGCCTTCGGAGCTAAGAAATTCAGTATATTTGTGGAGTCCTGCGCATGTATTATCACACTTAAGGGAGTTACGGAATGCTAAACTTTCTTTCCAACCACAAATAGTGCCCTTCTCATTTGCTTGTTCCAGCCGTGCATAACATGCACCATTGAAAGATCGTTCAGGACACTCAGAAGGACGAAAACATGGGTTAGATCTACAAAGACGCAGAATCGTCTCAGTGGGCAGTGCACGATGAGTGTCCCCAGAAAGTTGGTACTCGATACGAACTCGGAAATTGAAATGAAACGCAAAAATTGACATTAAAGTCAATTGCTGTAAGTTCCGGGGGATTTATCATAAAACCAGAATAACTCCGTAAGATTATTGTGACATATCTGACCACATTTTACAACATATTGCTGAGATTTAGCGCGCCACAACCTCTGGACTCTGAAGGGCTACAGCTTCACCAGGGAGTCGCCATTTTGGCAGTTCGCTGCGTGGTGTTCGTGTGCTTCCAACTTAAGTTGGACTAAACTTCCAGTAATACTGAGGAGACTTTGAAATTAGTCGAAACAATTGTCTATTGCATGTGTTTACGTTTTGTGTGTGCGGGATTGATGATATGAGATGTTTTTTTCGTTGATTGTGGTCCAGGTATAATATAATAGTCCAACACTTTCTTTAGCATAAAGGATTCGCACCGAAGTGCGGTACCATCAGTGTATCCAGCATAAAAATGGCCGATGATTGCGATATGCATTCGGGGTTGTTTTCCAAGATTTTTCTTGGTTTCCCTTTGATAACTTTGTTGTCTTAAATTGTTTCGTTGTTGAATAAGTTCTTTCTTAATTGATAATACAAACCCCTTGAGACTTACATGGCGTGCGAGAAGTTTCAAAGGTTCAGTTCGCGAAAGCACCGACGCAAACCTAATTACAGCATGTTAGGATGATCGGCCGACCACATGCTACAACTCTGGACGTTGAAACTCTGCTTCGAAGACCTTGTTACAACTAGATATAGTGGATCACCCAATAGGGGCCCCCTTGGGGTATCCATCTTATCCAGTTAGAGCCAGTTTCAAATGAAGCGTGGTTCTATATAAAAAGAACGGATTGCATTGATATAAGCTGCTACGAATTTTCACCTTTAATTATGATTGTATCATTACAAAGTTGTCTGGATAAGGACAACATGCTGCTATGATAATGGTGCATTATGTATACAGTATACCTAATTTGGTATGGCTGTATAAACATAATTCATAACACGCACGCAGGGCCTCCGAGAGGGAGGGGAGAGGCTAAAACAAGAACGGTTGGTAATGGGTCTGAAAGGAGAACTAGATAAACTTTCGAGGTATATCTTATTCATGCGAATGATGCAGTAAGTCAACCCTTAGTTTGTTCGACAAAATAACAAACTTGTAGGCTACAAAAAAATAACCGTTTGATCAGCTTTCAAAGGGGTTGACGTTGACTCCTAGAACTGAGGTATTTAAAAATGTATCTACTTCAAAATGTCGAGCTAAGAATCCTCAATATTTTATGAATAAACTCCAATTCCTTATGACACGTCATGGGATACCGATACGGCAATCAATATAAAGAAAATCACTCCCCGACACTCATTCTAAAGGCTGGATGCTGAATATGCAAGACGGAACTATTCAAGTGAGTGAATTTCTCTGATATTTCTTCAATTCTTAACACAATCAATATCGATAGGTAACGCCCTCGAAAATATGATGTAGTGATTGATGTTTAATTGAAGCCAGTTTTGTATGGTAGAAACAATGATGCTTCAGTGCGAGAAGGAACAAGATCTCAAACCCATAGAAGTTAGTTGAAATCGCTGCGGAAGGTTGCGTCCTTCGTTGAGTGGACTTTTGTGAGTGATTTGAAACTAGACGAGCCACGTTCAAGCACGTCCAGCGTACTCCCTTGGCATCATGAAAATCTTCGGTGGCCTCACTGTACTTCGTGTTCTGTATGAAATATGTGGATTGTGGCCAGTAGGAATTTTTCGCCGCGTAATCCGAGTGATGTTCATAGCAATTGACCTGTATGTTTTCACATCATGTATAACTCATACCTTAACTATGCAAGGTGGTAATATCATTCTCCGACATCTGTTGATGCTGTATTTTCTCACTGAAGTTCTGTCTAATCTACCGTTAAGCTATTGGGCATTCAACCTGGATAACCAGATCTTCCAGGACCTGCACCTAACTATGGACTTTCCATCAGCTTGCTTTCTTTTTTCACTTACGCTCTTTGGTTTACTAACACCCGCAACTGTGTGCTCATACCTCAGATCCTCCACCTTACCTTCTTGGCAACATTTGTGTCAAGAGTTCTGTTTCTTCATCGTAGTTGTACGTTCTTCGTTCTTTGCACATTTGGTTTCTTCTATAATAAAGAGTAGAAGCAATAAGTTGAACGAACTTGTCAGCACTACTGAATATGAGTTTGAAAGACTCGGGTCGCGTTGTAGGGATATCAACAACCTTTTAGAGGGAGCATCGAACACAGCAAAGTTACCAATAACTTTAATTAAGCTGAAATATTTCTTGTCATTCTTCTTGAATGTCGCGATGAACCTTCCTGCTATCCATACATGCTTAGAGCTACTCTATCCACTAGCGGTGGAAGCCGTCAAGTTCACTTTATTTTTTGCGATATTCCACTACGCAGAATCAGTAAAGAACCAAGTTACAGAATTTCGAAAGATACTGTATCGCCGAGTTCAAAGCGAGATCAAAAACGAAGTTTTTGCCTTTCTGATGGATAAGGAAAATCACGGAATAATGATTTCAAGCACTGTCCTCAGTTATAAAGCAATGTGCGGCTTCCTTGGGGTTTGCTATAGCTTTTCCTTCATGATCTTCCAGCTCTCACTGGAAAGTGAGGGGCGCGAATCTCTCTTTGGCGATACCCTACATTCTGCAAACAGCTCCGAATTTTGGAAAAACTGTCGACAAATGGACGCTTCATGTTGGACACTCTACAGTTGAAGTCGATCATATTCCTGAATGGAATAAATATGCGTTAAAGGGTAGACGGATGTATATAATATGAGTGTCATAGGGGTGCCGGAGAGATAGCACCAACGGGTCCCTCAACATTGCTCGAAGAAGACAATGGCTGACTGAAACTACAAAAGAACAGACGTAGTCCTCTTGGTGGATCGTGGTGGTAGGCAGTTTGTAGTAGAGTGTCTAGGCACATTTGGTGAAGGAAAGATGCGGCCCTCAGTTATTGCCGCCACGATGTGCTTAGGAGCTGTCGGTGGCAACGAAATAATGTGCGCTCTTCTGCTGTAGACACGAGTGGTTTATACGCAGTATCATAAGTCCATCAATTAATTAAAGTCATTTAAAGGGAAAGTTCATTTGATGGTAATTTTAAGCAAAGCCTAATACGGACAGTAGTACCCCTTTTCTTTTTTACCTATGGAAGGGTGTAGATGTGCACTCATGAATATGGTATCCGCACCTTGAACTACAAAGTTGACAGCCGCAGCTTCCGTTAGCGTTATGGAAACAACTTGTCAGATACACAAGTTCTAATGGTTTATGAGCAGGCAGTATATCTGGATCCGATGCGGGTCTGACGCGACAATGGTTTTGTCCAAGTTTGAACTTTCATTGGTGTTTTTCCCTGGAAGGAAATTGCCTTTCTTGCTGATATAATGTGTAACGTCAATAAGTACTGCGCTTCAAGACCAAACTCGAATTACTTGTACTTGATGTCATATGAGAGTTTGTCTTTCTTCGAAAGCACATATACTTATGAGCAAGCGGTAAGCATGATGAACCTGAATAAGTCTCGACTGCGATCACGAATCGCAGACGATAACTCGGAGAACGTTTTGCGCGCATCAACAACCAAGATGAAGCCGGAAATTGAAAAAGATGTAAACCGTAAACAATGCAACATATCTCATGAATTAAATTCGGTTTTGACTAAGGCAGCCTGTTTATTAGGCTGTTTCTGTGTTTGAACAACAGGACAATACAAATACCAGCCTGGAAATTTAAGTCAATTTTACAGCAGCCACGAGCGCAAGTCAAACACACAATTTATTCGAATTTCATTTGAAGCAACATGCGAAGTAGTTGGATATTGAAACGGACTTTTTGAAACGCCGATGATAAGTGGATCAGATAGGTGGGCCTTATTCTAAGGCTCAGTGGATATCTCCTAATCCATTAACCGAGCTGAAGTTCGAGGCCTACAAATATTTACTAGTGCACAGAGGTTTCCATAAGTCAAGTATCAAGATAGTTGATATCCCTTGTACGGTGTCTATCATGCAGGAGGTGGGATCCTCTCTGCTGCTTATACAACAGCATAATGAAAGGCTGCTTATTGGCCATTGAGATATGCGCAAGATAGCGTTTTCGATTTATGTTCGGAAATAGAAGAGGCGAGAGACTCTGACTCCCACGTCATTGCATTATTTTATGATGTTGAAGGTGCATACAACAGTTCATCCTATTTGGCCATTGGAAAGATACTTTAGAGTAAATCGTTTACTGATAGGCACCCCATACACCGCACGATCGTGTCGCTACTGAGAAATTGGAAATTGAAATGCGGTGCGCACGAGTCTGGAATGAGTAATGCGTGATGGAGGTATTGCGCAGGGTCTAGTCTTGTCACTCCTTCTGTTTGTCGGTTCAATTGCATGTGTAAGGACATTCCTTCCAGTGGGGTATGTGTACTCTATGTATTCCCACGATGGTGCAGTCTGGGTGAAGAGAAGGAAAATACGCCCGTTGATGGCTCAATATCTCTCTGCTGTTGGGGCATCGCTTGTACGCGAGTTGGGTTGCGTTGGGTTAGAGATTGAGCTCAGAAAGACAGTAGTGATGGCTTTCAATGTGAAGTGGGAGCAAAGGAAGAGTACTGTATTGAATTATATTATTACGAGCTGCCTGAGGTAAAATCTTTTCGCTTTCTTGGCATCACTCTACAGTCCAATGGAAAAGGGAGTATTGAGAGAGATGCTTTCTGCAAGAGAGCGGAACTGGAGAGGAATATTAAGAGGAACTGCTGTGGTGTAAACTGGGGAGTGTTGCCGGTGACTGCAATGAAACTTGTGAATGGGCTGCTTATTTATAGGCTAGACTATGTTGCGAAGTTCATGACCAGCTTGACCAAATCACAAAGGAAGACGGTAGAGGCCGCAGTTGCAGGATGTACCAAGGTCGCCCTTGGGTTGCTTAGATCTACGGCGCGCAGCGAACGATACTTCCCTGGCAGAGGCTGTGGTGATGCCCGTCTGCCATCGACACAGGATGAAGCTGCTGGGGTCACTATTGAGACTGGTTCGTTCGAAGCATAATGTGCTGCAAACAGTTGCTACTAGAAGGAAGACGACGACGGCGCGGCGGCGGAAGTCCTGCACAGCTGTGTTGAGTTTGGTGATGGCCTTGACGTTCCCTCTCGTCATGTTCTATCGTTGAAGCATTGCCCAGAACTCAGTGATACACCGGATCTCCCAGGAGTTAGTCGAAAGTAGGAGAACTGCTGGATCACACTCAAGATGCAGACATCATCTTCAATTTCATCTGTTTTAATTGAGTTTTTATGAATCGAAAATCCTTGCATTTTATTGTACTATATAGAGAATATATATTTTCTCTTAAATTATTCTCTCATAGGTAATAAGGAGGCCTCGCAACATGTGTTCCGATGTATTAGTTGCGAATTTTGTAAATCAAACTGTACTTGTAATCCAATTAACAATTTTCAGTTGTTGTCCAGATCGAGGTATATCCTGATAAGGATCACCACATCCATTAATATTATACCTTGCTAAAAAGTGGGTAGAGTTTGATAACGTTAAAGTTGTTTCACTATTCACTTTGTTTGACGACAGATGTATTTTTTCATTTCCATGGTAATATGAGAGCAGAAAGCACTGTTGTTTCCTGCTTATTATACATAGATGAAGAACGTCATTACTCAGCACTACAATGTATATTTTCTCTCAAGGCCGAAAGATTGAATCATCATTGGAAAATATCAAGGCTGTCAAAAGATACCTAATCACGATTTACAAATATACTTAATAATAAGTGATTGAGTGACTCAATGAAAAACTATTATTTTTATCTGAATTGGAGAAACTCTTTCGCGTCGGAACTGGAATAAGCTGTCAACGTAGAATCTAAATCACTGAGGGTTGCTAAAGGAGAACCTATGGGAAATCGGAGCTGTTGGGCTTGGAATGGTCAGTCTAGCGTCCATTTTACCCTTGATTGATCGTATAGTGGTTTCTAGAATAATGGTCCTACTTCAAGCTAACTACAAATTGACAACACGGTGGTTGGGAATAGAATGATCGTATCTCTATTCAAAGACGTTCGATTCGGCCTAACCCGGACACACGCTGCAGGAGCGTGTGTACTGGGGGGCGCTTGAGTGGCGGGCTAATTGGAAGAGTGCCCAAATCGGACACTCCCGCCGATAAGCAAGGCTTGTCTGTGACGGGCAGGGGCTAAGAGGCAGGTGGGCAACCACCGCATGCATTAATGTGGTTAACAATTGAAAGTAAAGTTGTATTGGAATAGTATTTACATTGGTTTCACAAGAGAATAAAGTTAAGTGATTTAGTTTTCATGCACATTGTCTTTACGTCAAGGTTGTATTGGTACTATGGTATTTGATGGATGAAGTCCATTCACTTGTCCCAGACCTCAAGTGGTATGAGCAGCTGTGCGGCGCGTCTTGATTCGAATCCATTCTTGAATCGCACAGTGTATGTTCTGGCATGACCGTCCCGTCCAGCATGGGTAGCTTCGATGCGGACAAGATGCCATTGAACTCTTGGTGCATTATCTTCTCTGAGTTGAGCTACATCTCCAATCTCCAATGGACGTTGTGATCCTGAATTATCTGTGTTCGCCGAACGGAGTTGCAGCAGATATTCTCTGTTCCATCGTATTAACAGACTTTTCGAAAGTGCCGCCTTCCTTTGGAACGACGCCCGCAGAGAGCGAGTTAACGATACATTCGCCGGGGCAGCCTCCGCTGACACGAGGTGGCTGATTGGGAGGCACGACTTGTGAAGGAAGTCTGCTGGTGCACTCGGGGTTATCCGATGTACACCAGTATTGTGTTACTAGAGAATCTGTGTAAAATGATGTGGTGTCGAACGTCATATTAAGGTTCCTGTCGATGAGCTTTCTGAGCCTTGCGGCAATGAGGGCAGCTGGGAGCTCCAGTCGTACTAGTGTTTCCTTTTTTAATGGGGCGATCTTCGATTTGGTCATCAGGAATGATGTTTTTTGCGTCTTGTTCTTGAAGATCGCTTGAACGAAGGCGACGGCACAGTACGCCTTTTGGGATGCGTCAGCGAAGATGTGTAGGTGTTTTGATATAACATTTTTTTGGGATAAATGGTATCCTCGGGGTATTCTGAGACCTCTCAGCTGATTGACTTGGTCACACCAGTCGATCATTTCCTCTTTTTGGTCGGGCGGGAGCTCAACTTCCCAATTCATCTTTGTTGAGCCTAACTTCGGTAGGATCAGTTTTCTAGTGACGACCACTGGTGAAAGCCCTCCCAATGGGTCATATACTTCGGCCTATAATTGCAGTCCAATACGTTTGGTCTTGTTGGTGGGGTTCCCTTCCAGTGATGGTAATGATATAACGAAATTATCAGTGTCGACTTTCCAGGAAATTCCCAAGATCTTCAAGAGTGAACTTTGGTCTCCTTGTCGGGTTTTGGGTGGGTCGACTCCTAAACCTTGCAGGTATCGCTTTAACTCCATCGAATTGGTTTTGAGCTTAGCGAACTTCATTCCAGCATCTTTCACCCATTGTAGGAAATGGTTGAAAAATTGCTTTGATTCTTCTTTGGAATCAAATGTGACGAGGAAATCATCGTGGTAAAAAAGGTCTCCCAATTTGAAGACGTCCTCGGGATCGACTCGACTGAAATGATGTCGCAACACGGCTGCGAGGAGATAGCCGCTGCACGCGGCTCCCCATGTGACGCTATTCGTTTGATAGCATCTGGCCATGTCTCCCGGTGACCACCAAAGTAAGCGGAGTAGTCTTTGATCTGATTCTTGAAATTTTATCTGTAGGAACGCCTTAGTAACGTCCAGTGAGGCTGCTATGACCTTGTGACGGAAGTTCATTAGGAGATTGACGATGTCCGGATTATGGTTTGGTCCCTGAATGAGGAAATCATTGAGTGATTTATCTCCTCTGCTGGAACTGCTGAAGTCAAAAACGATCCGCCATTTTTTTACGTCTTCCGTTGGTGATACTACTTCGTGGTGGGGCGTGTAAGATGTGCCATCACATGAATTCGTAGGTGGGTTCGAGAACTTTGCAACTTCCTCTGCATAACCTTCTCTGACGAAGGTGAGTATTTCTTGATCATGTCTGCGGTATAGACTCGGATCACGTTCCAACTTGCGTAATTTGGAGTTCAATCTGTGGTGAGCCGAGTTGAGGTTATTCTTCAATGTTGAAACATATTCCTTCTTTGGCATCAATACTGAATATTAATCATTGTGATGGGCGACTGAATCTTCGAATTGCTGAGTAGCGAGCTTATCCTCATGGGACATTTCGAGGTCGGCGTAGTAGGATCTTTGATGCCAAGGTTCTCCAAGTTCTATATTCTTTGTAGCTGTTTCGCAGGTTCCGCGAGATTTGCCCAGCAACAGGTAACCTCCACTGAGTGAACATCCGCCTGCAACGCTGTGGTTCGTCCTCCCCCAACTACCCAGCCGAGTCGTGTATCCTTCGCGATAAGACCCGGTGCAACTTGAAGCTCGGGAGCCAGTTTCACGATTTTGTAAAATTGGTCTATTCATATCAGGATGGAGAATGGGTGAATGGGCTCCTCACCCACAAGATATCTGTCCGCCAATTTATTGAGGTTGAACCGTTTGAGCACCTGGAGGGTGTCTTCGGTGACGTCAGCATTGGGGCTGATACCAAAGTCGCTCCAGTCGCAGACACTAATTCTGATGGTGTCTGACGAATAAGTACTTTGAATACGAACCTTGTACCTGAACGACTGAACCAACCTCGGCTCAGACCCAAAGGCTTTGACGTTCAATTTGGAACTTTGATATGGCTTGATCCCCTGCAGGCGGCTAAGGGTGTGAGATGAGATGAACGATTGAGTACTCACAGTATCAAGGAAGAGCTTCACTGGGTACTTCATCGTGTTGAATAGCAGATGAGCATCTGCGGTCAGTAACAATGCAGAACTGCAACCATCCGTGATGACGGAAGCGGTATCAGAAGATGTGCTGTTGTTGTTTACTCGCTGATTGTCATGATATGACATGTGATTGTCAAAGAGAGTGGCCTGAGCTGATGCGGTTTGCGTAATATCTCTAGCTCGAGATTGTTGAGTATAATTGCTACGTCCTTGAGCAGCTGAACGATGCATTGCAGTTGTATGATTAGTCACTTGACATATACTACACTTCACTCGCGCTCGGCATCGGAATGTTGAATGGTCTGCTCCGAGACACTTTAGACGTAGTCTCCGCGCCAATGCCGTATTCCTTCTTTCCTCATATGATATGGGTTCACTACACCGTTTTGGCGAGTGTTCTCCTCAACAGAATATGCGGCTTGGGCTTGCTTGTCCTATACCACTGACTCCATTCCTAGTGGTGTGGTCTTGACTGTTCGACGGCTTTAATGCTGACGAGTGAGCTGCTGTGTTCCCTCTAACTGATGGAACACTGTAATATTCGCGTTGTGTTATTGTAGGTATGTGACAATGGAGGGATAGGATGAGTTGGCACAGTGGTATCACTTTGAGAAGTTTCAATTAAATGATTAATACTAGTTCGTGCGGCAATGACAGCCTCTTGATATGGTCGCTGTTCTGAGACGGTGCGCTGATCGGGCTTTACGGTAGTATAGTAGGGGCTGGGTAATCTTGCCTGCCATTTTGACAGGATAATTACAAACCAGCATTTGATTGTTTAATATTCAAAGAGTATTCAGACTTACGTCCGATACTGGCACAGTTTACTAGATCACCAATTTTACTTCAAGTGAACTCCTCGATGTCCTTTCCGATTGAATCCTTCGAAATCTCCTTCAATTTTGAGAAATATCGAGTTTCCACGGGTGTGCTGTCCACCCAACTCACTCCAACTGATCCACACGATATTCCACAATTTTCCTCTCAATTAATGAATCCTGGTCACGGCACCATGTTGGAGTTGGAATGGTCAGTCTAGCGTCCATTTTACCCTCGATTGATCGTATAG
>JAQFXQ010000036.1:0-14513 GCA_034693645.1 Pergamasus crassipes | reverse complement strand
AGTTTCTTACCCCAATGGTTTCTAGCAAAAAAACAAAGACACTTGACACATTTCTTCATAAACTATTTACTCTACAAAGCGTCTCTTTTTTGTCCAGGGTTATACAGCAGTTTGCTCTACCACTCCAGGGTTATACAGCAGTTTGCTCTACCACCGCGCTACAATTACTTGTGCGGAGCTACTTAATCATAACCTCGGACTTATCCTCATGATTGAGGAAAGACATGAAACCCTAAATCAGGATCGAACCCGAGATTGTTCTGGGAGTCTCAGTAGGTATGAGAAAGGGTATAGGAGGACCGATAAAAGGCAAGAGCGGTGCCCTTACGCACCCCCAACCTAGAGAGAGTTTGCGCCCTCATGTGGGGTCTTGTTGTGAAGCAATATGAATAAGTAGTATATCCACTGTGGACACCGTTTCTACTTTATACAACATTTACCGCAACGCCGCCTTATATATGCTTCCTTCCACCTTACCGATTATCAACCTACGCTCCCACCAATCTCCTTGGCACTTTCCAATACGATGATACCAAATACAATAACATCTATGAATAACTTTATTACATGTGCAGAAATTATGCAGGTATTTATTCAAATAACTCATATGGATTAACTCCAGCGACGATGAAAGCTCTGCCGACTGTCGTCAACTTTCCTATGACAGATTTTGGTAACTGTAGTAAGTTTGGAAAAAAAATTGTTATTTAGTTTACTTTCGCACTTGCGTCATATTACTTATTTAATTTGGTCGGCAAGTAGCCATTTTATGTCCGTGTAGCAGGGCATAATTCAACATACCCAATAAATATCCTGTATACTGAAAGATTTGCATCCACGCATACTTCACACATCAAATTTGCACATAAATAAACGCAGGTGCATCTCACACGAACGACACACAAGTCTGGGGCATTCAGGTGAAAAGGGTTCAGGTTCTCACAAGTAGTTATTTAATTCTCTAAACCACTACACAATCAAGGACTCGAGGCCACAGTTGGAAGACTGCTTCAGTACCAAATGAGAAAAACTATCGCGTGTACCTCCTTAGCGGTTGGTGTGGCAACGACGAAGTGTTCGGGCTCTCTTGGCGGCGGGCAGGCAAGGAAACATGATCTTGTTTAAAGATTCCCGGGCCATACACCGTGATCTCAAGTGACACCAACAGACGCCCCGTTCTACAGATTTGTTCTTTCTGTAATCTTCGTTTCGTAATCCTTTGGAACGAATAAGGTTTCGCCGTGGTTCGCCTCCAACTAGACAATCAGTCATTATCTTCAAACAGTGCGAGTGAGGGAAGGAGGTTCATTGATTTGATATCGCGCTGATTATATAACCGGCATGCACGAACGCGGTGCTATAACCATGGCGCGGTGTGTCGATTTCCAGGGAACTTACCCTGGAACCAGAAGCAGTGTAAATATGCCCCATTCGCTTCCTGTCAACCCACACAGAGAAAACACAACGTTTCGCAAGATTATCTAGTACACAGACACTGTCCTTTCGGATTTACCGTCCAATCATACGGGTTCACAGTTCGAAGATCTCATTATATTTCTACCTTAACCTAGAATAAGTTTTTCGTCCAAGGCGGCATGAGTTCGATTTGAACTTGACCTACCCGGAAACAGGAAATGAGAAGAACAAAACAAACGCTTCATTACCATACTCGTTTATTTTTCATGTGCGCGCTTGTGCTCAGAAGGAAGAAATAAAATAGAAAATCCTCTCCATTGTATTGAACAGCTATCTCAGGCAGCGAGGACGAGACGTCCTTGAACTGCTGAATGAGTAGCAAAAAATATATGGAATAAATTCACTGTTTTTGGAAATAACATATAAACTAACGTTTACCAACCTCCAGGTAACTAGCAACCCCCTCGTAAAGTATGATGCCGTATAACAGAACTTCAAGTAAATTTATAGCAAACAGAAGACAGGTACAATTCGCAAACAGCAACCTTCAGTTTTGCTGATCCGTCTGGCAATTTAACCATTCTTGGCAAACTACTCACACGTAAATTGAACTCTCTGAAAGTCTGTCTTCAACACCACAGGGAATTCGTTAAGTCATGCATTTATTTCATTAATGTCATCCAAGTCGTTAAAAATTCAGACCGAAGGTCAGTCCACGTCCTATTATAAGATCCCTGTGAATATATCGTCGAGGTTTGTTTGGTTTACAAAAATAAATCGATATCAAGTTTACAGTATTTGTGTACACTTTGGGCTCCGCGGTACGTTACCCTGGCTCACACCTCATATAAAAGGTAGGAGGTGAGGCAGCGGGGGAGAAATTGCATACTTTTCACCTTCTCCACAACTTGGGGACCGGTGGCGCCTAGTTGATTCCTGATGGAGTTGCGAACCTGCTGTTTCAGGGTCTGCGGGGTCTGTGCGTGCTCGAGAAGTTGCTCCTTGATCGCGGGTTTGAGCAGAACGGAGCGCTTCAACGAATTTAGAGACCACAGGTTTTCACAGCATTCCAGAACAGTATCTAGAATCTCTGGATACTCCTGAATACTCTGGATTGACTTGAGGATTCCCATCTCGCACTGAGCCTATAGGTGGAAGTTTTAATGGACTTTTAATGAAACGTATTCCGTCATCTTCAACGAACTACCGGAAAAACTTGGGTCGGCTCGACGTCATCGCAATCCCCAAAGTAATTTCAATCCTTGACGAAGAAGTTTGCGAGGCTCGAAAACCACTTACCTGCAGGCTCATAACGAGTCGTGCGCCGTACTTGAGCAGCAGTCTCACAATATCGTCTCTGGGGATGCGGTTATCAATGGGCTCAGTTCTCAGGAAATACTCTCCGATCGGAGGTTTTAGAAAGGGTTTTCCTTGTTCCGAATGTGTGACGAAGTTAGGATCAGCTCCGCTCTCAAGGAGCAGTTGGACAATCTCCTTGCAGTTGTCATGATACTCCGAGAGGGCGATGTGAAGCGGAGATCCGACAATAGGTGATCCCTTGTTGACCTCCGCACCGAAATCCAGTAGAAGTCTGATTACATCGATGTTTCCTCTGTGAGAAAGTCACAGATGTCAGTAAACCTAAGTCATCCTCAACTCCTTGTAATCGGCAAATACAACTAGAAGAGTACGGCAAGAATTGTGTAAACATGAAAGCCTTACTTAAGGACGGCTAGGTCAAGTGGACGTGGATGGATGTAATCCTCTGGAACGTTCACATTCGCGCCTTTGCTCAGGAGAAGTTTCACTGTGTCGAGATTCGAAGATAGCGCGCCGTAGTGGAGAACGGATCGGAAATCGTGGGGTTCGCCCGCTGTCGCATTGACGTCAGCGCCGAATTTCACAAGAGTCTCAACCGCATCGTAACCTGACAGAAGAGAAATCCAGATGAAAAGTGAGAACACGCACTGCCACGAGATATACTATTATTGCTAAGCAGGGGGATTGCATATGAACATTGATTGAGTAGGCGTTTTGAGTCATTCATCTCACCCTGTGGATGTCTAGCAGCCTTCATCAGAGGTGTCAGGCCCCCACGATCCCTGGGGTTCGGATCCGCTCCATACCGAAGAAGCAATTCGACATACGAGAGCGCAAGTGGGCTGACAAGACTCAGCTCTGTTCCGGAGTAGTACCTGGAAAAATGATTCATCTCTTCGTGAGTTAATCATATGGCACCATGTTTATTAGCAAATCTAACCGTGAAATAAAGAGAAAAGCAGCAAACAGGCAGCTCCAGTTCTAGAACTTCTCGACAGCAGGTGGAGTACAGAACCATCCTGTCATCCGCAAGACAGGCAAAAGAGCGTAGTCAAACGTGAGAAGAAATACAGGAGAGATTCGACCAGGACAAAAGCAGTAGTAAATAAAATACAACTAGAAGTTGAAATTACGGCCAAGTCGTTATAACCTGTGTAGCGGAAAGGTGGGATGTCGGTAGAGGTCAATCCTACTTAGTGTGAAATTTTGCACGTCAGCCGTATTCGATTCCGTCCGTGAACTGTAGTGAACTGGCATATCGGATGTATGTACCTCGCGTCGTCTACACTCAACTAAGCCTCTTCGGTTTATCGTGATCCTTGGCGAAGCGGCGCACCGTCTGCGAGAAACCGATTGCGCATTCCGCACGGGACATACCTTCTCAACAGTTCTGAATGGAATTTACAAGTCAATCGAAGTAGTAACACGCACATCTAGCCAAACAAGCGTTGACAAAATCTTGTTCTCAAGAAGCATTTGTTCAGAAACCCTCACACTACCTGCAGTTCAAATGATATCTAAACGTTTTAATTGCCGACATGTGATGCCACCAAACTAGGATATCAAACAAACTCAATCACGCGTAACTTGGAATGTGAATACGACATCTTCAGTTGTCATTGGCTCGTTCACCGAAACAATCAGGCGCGGTTCTGGGTAATTATAACCTTGCCACTTGCAGCTGGTTGTACGAGGTCGGTTGACTTCAAGCGCAGTTCCGAATAATAGACAAAAAGAACAATCGCTACTGATGTCTCAAGAAAGCAAAAGACATTAAAGTAAAGATTTAGTGAAAAAAATCATTCGAATGAGGTGCATGGACTATCAGAGTCGAAGCTTGAAGCTGTCAGCAAAAAGGCAAGTCTGAAGGCTCACCTGGCGTTGGGGTTGGCGCCGTGTTTGAGCAGGAGTTCTGCCATCTCAAAGTGATCGTTCCGGATAGCGATTCTCAGCGGCTCATCCGCCATGGTCACCCTGGGTGGATTTCCGTAGTAAGTTCTTCCCTCAGGAGGCTCAATATCAGTAAAACACACCTGCAAATATGATTGGAGTAAATACGTTTTCACGCATGGAGCAATCGTCGCCGTTTCAAACGACACGACTCTATTCGCACGCATACCAAACCGTGTTCTCGATTACCTTGGCTCCATGGTCGATCAGCAGCTGGGCAAGCTCTAAGAAACCTTTTTCCGCGCAGAGGTGTAGAGCAGTATAGCCCACGTCATCCATTGCATCCACTTGACAACCTGAGGGAAAAAGCCACGCGGTTAGTAAAAGATTCACTAGTCCACACTAAAAGAATCACTGCCCGGACAGTACTTCGTGTATTACACGATCGGTTGCAAGGCGTTTCTGACGGTATTGAGTATGGTGACGGAATTGAATTGGTCGAACTGGTTCAACCGAGAGCCTTGCTTAGATATAATTTTAGGATTTCCAGAGTAGAGAGGGCGGGACGCTTACCTCGAACAAGAAGTAACTCAACCGCTCTCTGATACTGTTGATAAATGGCGTAATGGATTGGTCGAAGTCCTTGCGCCACGGGCTCATTTACCTTGGCACCACAAGCAAGGACAACACGAATTTCGTCGATAGGGGCGCAGCGAATTAGCAAATCAGCTAATTCCCGCTGAAGGACTCGTTGGAGGCTGGCAACGCGTTCAGCCCGGGTAAGAGTACAGTTTGCATCACTCAGAACCTGGTCCATTTGAGCACTGGGCATTTTAGTCTTATATCTGAAAAAACCAAAGAAGCACATGTTTGATACATCAGTATAAATAATTTGCATGATTCAAGCATAAAAGGGTTATCTATGCGCGACTGTTTATGCAGTCAAACGAATGGTGGGGGTCAACAAGTCGCTCAAACCAAACGCCGAAGTTGGCACTAAACTCAGTTGAGGCTGCCAAGCTGTCTAGAAGAGTTCTCTTCATTGACAATGAGTCTGACCGCGGTCCGAAGTATGAATATTAGATAATTAGCCTCTCTTGGATGGTTGGATGGGATTCATCAAGATAATTAGAGTGAACAAGAGAGAACGTCTAACCCGTGTCTATACTCTCAGTGACTTTAGTGGTTAGTGCCAATAGTTTAACGCTAAACCACAACAAATGTACATGTGTTTGCATTAGTTACGATTATTGTTAGAATGACAGTGTCCAGCACCCGAACAGAAGGCACAGATCTGTCAACGTATTTAATGCGCTATTTTCATAACACGCTGCTGAAAGTAGGGTGTACGGCCGATTTATAATTCTGGAAATCAACACCTTGTGTCACACAGAACCACAACATCACCGTTACTACAACATTACTGTAAGGTGATCTCGGTAAATTGATGTGCACACAGGTTTGTGATTAGCAGAGTTACAGTAAGCGCAGTTGTTGATCTCCGTTTCAAATCGAACTTGTCGAGTGCTTGCTGCGATCTTGGTGTGCAAGTTTAAGGAACATTGAACGGACGCCCCACAAGTTTCAAGCTCTGGACAAAAAAACTATTCGCTGATCCAGAGGACGCAAAAGGTTCTATTTGTCACTTTTACTTTTACACTTTTGTTTGTGTCCCGAGTACATACTAAGGAACTTCCTGAGCAACGCAATTCTGTGTGAACACAGTTCGAAGAGATGAACGGGTGGCATTTCATGGTAGGGTAAGGTGGTGCCGCAACTTAACAACAGTTTGCATTTGTTTGCACGTATTGAAGTTTGCATTTTGACCTTACAATTCCGTACGAACAATAAACTGCGCACTTCACAGCTGATCTCGTACAGACATACATTTGGTGAATAGTATCGTTATTGGTGGAGTTGTCAGAGTAACAACGTAGGGGTAGATGTTTGAATCGAAATGATATATTTCTTTGCGACGCTTGTGAACCTTTACGTTCGGTCTTTATTCCGATTGAATACTGCCTCGCGCACTCAACAGGCTACCCGTACCGTGTATCTTCAGGCCCGACAATGTTATGCTTAATCCATTCTGAAGTTGTAAGGGAATCTAACCATCTCACCTGGTAACTTTCTTCAGGTGAATCTGTGAGTATACCTCACCGTCGCACAAAAAAATCACTCAAATTTCAGTTCACTTCGAATTCAGCTTACGTCTTGAGGTCTCTGGTTCGTTCGGCTGTCTTTATAAATAAGAGTCTCTCTCACATCGAGGGTGGCTGTCGTTGTGCGTGTGAGTCCTCTCCAGGTTCAAACTCTCAGTAACCCTTACCGAAGCGTTGATGCGATACTGATTCGACTGCTGGTCTCTACCATAGACTATGATAACACAGTGTCATCATCATGCCTGATCACATGGCTGCGCATTTGTTGAAAATCACTCGATCGAAAAACCTAGTAAGAGCTCGCAGACAGGTTAATACGCCGAAACATCTGAGACGGAAAAATGAGATAAACTCCCTCAAAACGAGGCAATGATTGCGTTGGGCTATGTCAAAGGCGTTCGCGAAGTCGCTGCGCAGTCATTGGGTCGAAACTCTCGGTGGCGGCAGCGCCGTTGTCTCCTGCGTCTGTGCGAAATCAACGGGTGTGCGTGCAAAGTAACAGAACACCACTGAGTCAATTTTGGTAGAAAAACAACCTCGAATTACTGTCAAAGTACAGATCAAAAAATATGCGCGTTTCATGAAGAAAACAAAAATATAATAATGCCTCATAACTTTTAGTACATGGTTCTAATCTTAACTAATCAGTAATGGTCGCAAATTAGCTCCGGATCCACACTCCTACAACTGAGAGAAGACTACGGCGCATATATCGGAAAAACTGAGTTGCTTTGGTCACCTCATCCAGCGCGACGTTCTCTTGACGAGTTCTCAAAACATTCATTATACTCTCACACCTTTTGACAACCAGCTGGTTTTCCCGGCAACAGAGTAAAAAAAGAAAACATAATAGATTATGTACGACCCAGAGAGAAATTGCAAGGAAATACTGCCAGCCTACCTTCGGTTGTGCCAGGCCTGCGTCCTATAATCCTGTGTTGCCGTTGTACGTACTCGGTTATGACTTCTGAGAGAGAACCCTCCGACCTATACCTCGTTCACTTCGTTATTGACCGAGATTCGTGGAAACACTTCGAAAATTACCATATTTCTCGGGCATTTTGCTATTACCTGCGTGCTGCACTCAAATGGCAATAAATATTACGTTAGTCTGAGAGACTAGATCGATGTGACTTCATGTTACGCCTTTTCCCTTGAAAGTCTGAAGAAATCGAAAAAAATGCGCTACGCATCGACTAAAAGAGAACTATCATACAGCGTGCTAGTCAGAGATGATGCGATACACGGACACACCAACTGTCAAAGTTTTTAACTGAACCAATGCCATTGTAACTGCAACACTGGATTTTTTCTCTCAGTAGCAGCCATGTTTTCTGTTACATACGAATTCAAAATTTTTAAGACTCCGCGTCAGTGAGAAGCTCAGGGCGAGGAACAATTAGTCGTGTCGCAGGAATCACAACTGATTCACTGGAACGATTCGCAAAACTAAATACCCAGGCGGTTTGTAATCTTTAGACGTTCATGCAATATGATATCATGGCCACTTTACAAGCACCTTGGCAGCAATCTGCCACCGGTGTTTTGCCAAGTCTGAGCCGACCCACCCACAGATAATGCCCGCCGCGCTCGTCATCAACGTCAGCAGATGATATTGATTGGAAGACAGGGTTCGATTCAAGTTCAGGGCCAATACTTGATGACTCTTTTTACACTCGTCTCAATAATCGAAGACTGTTGTTCCGTGACAACACCTTTTCTGGACAATTTGTCAACTATGTCAAGCCCTGGGTTTGCAATCGTGTCCACCTAGTATTGTTATGCACGTATATGGGTAAGAAGGCGCTCACTGTCACATTCTCGATCAAAAGGGACGATGTCATCTGTTTGAATACGTAGGGAGGCTCCTAGAAAGCGAAGATATGTCGCATCTAACATGCTATAGACAAAATTTCACAATTTTTTGGATTAATTTTATTTGGTTTCTCCCGTTTGTTCGCTACCTATTCTCGTAACTAAGCCGCAACTTTTACGCTCTCGCAACTGTGTAAAATTACGGATAGATATTGTATTTATTCATAGGTGTATGTTTGTCTATACGCAAATATATGGTGTACCGCTATGTGTTTTCATCTTTCGTCGTAACAATTTCGGAGTTGGACTAGACTCTTAGAGAACGCCATGCTCAGTGAATCTCCCTGCGTAGATGATGCTGTCAACTCTAAAAATATTCATGCGACAAACAACCAACTAGCGGTACGAAACCAAGGTGTCTAAACACATTTTATGTTCCATGTTTTACGAGTTACTATGGATGATACGTAGATCTTCGTTGAGTATCGATGAATTATGTGTAGAGTTTAGTTGATGCATGTCGAATGAGACGGAAGTTCAATACTCTTGATATTCAACAAATTACCGCCATCGCATACCTTTCAGAATACTTCAACCCAAACGCTTGGGTTAATCCATATAAATAAGTGAGATTTCAAAAATGATTTCGATGATGAGATTTCGGTAGGCTCCTAGAAAAACTGGACACCTGGATAGCGGATTGCCTCCATGGATGGGGTGCTGGCCACACCCCAAGATCGTATTTCTGCAAGTTTTTTTTTTATCATCACAGCGTAACTACATCAGTGGCCCACCATGCCATGTGGGTTAGGAAGTAAGTAGCTACTAATCCCGCAACGGGAGTAGCCACACTTGCTTAAAACCCACTAAAAAACTTCTATGCTTTTTTGATTACAGGCTTATTAGGCTCAAAGTAACGAATGATAGCCCCATGATCACGTGAGACACACTAGAACTGCTGCAGCGTTTCCACGGCTGCAACGTAATCGAAAGTATCTGCTTGAGGAAGCGCGCGCGTCAGTTGTCCGATGTCTCCTTGACGGCCGAGCTCTCCAGCTGTTCCATGAACTCCTCCGTCAATTCATTGAGAACTAAATTAATTGCGTTCTTGTCTATTTGGTTCACTATCCCAAATTAACTGAGGACAACACACCAAGCACGTTAATAACAGATTTCATCATACAATATACAACTTGTGATTCGCCTGAGTCAACGAACAGTATCGGTTAGGTCAAAACTCCAGACTGTCCCCTTCCAACTCTGAATCAGCATCCCGATGGTCACAACTTTTTTTTATCAAATAAAATAAGTAATTCCGCTAGCATTGTTACATTAGTTAGCACACATAAATATACGGACATTAACTGTCCATGTAGAGCAGTATATAACCAGTCAATCAATCAATAAATAACCCAAATTAAACTAAATGCGCAACTTTTGTATGACATAATTACTAACACCGAAATCTCTAGTCACAACAATCAACGAGAGTTGTGAAATCTATTAGTGAATATCTGACAAAAACCCGCAGTTCATACACCCAGTGAACTCTACTATCTTCTAATATGAGCAGATGAACCTGATAAGGTCCAGTTAATGGCCTGGCCTGGAATTACAAAATAGTTGTGACAGATTAGACCGTAGTAGTCTGTGGCTGTAATATTCTGAGATGTGTGCTCTTTGCGAGTTGATTGGCCGTAAATGTCATTGCTTTGTTAAACTTCTACCCCAATTTGTGTATCTCAGGATTAAAACATCAGAATGAATTCGTGGAGAAAATGTCTATCTTTAATCTCGTCCGTCTACCACGTGGTCCTCTGTTTATTATATCGAGCAGTCATCTCAGGCCCTCCCCATCGAAGATAATGAACCCGGGGCCATTACCCAGCAGAGCTCGCAAAGCGTCTTCAGAATAACCTCCTTTCTCGGCTTGACCGCGGGTCGCAAGACCATTTTTCTGTCGAATCTTAAAATAAAATTTGCATGGCGACTTGCGGCAACAAGCAACCTGCGTATTATGTCATCCATCTAGCCAACCAATTGATGTACTTTTCATACTTAATTCAAGTTAAAAACTTGGTTTTTTAAGTTAAAAACTTCATGTTGTCAAGTGATTCCGGTGTATGATTAAATATTTCATACAAAATTCAAGTTGTCTCGGTAGGTCTTGCGGGCTTTTAACAGGGCGCTTGTGGTTAACCACCGCCGGATTTCGTACGCCCGCAATTTGTTCACTCGTTGAGGTTGCGGTGTGACGGTTCTGGGGGGAAAGTACGATGTTTCAATAAGATGTTGGTCAAATCTGCTGTTGACAAGACTCATCTAATAGAGCCGATCACGGAATAAAATGAAAAGACAACGAAGAAAGTCCGCCCAATCAATAACTAAACTGGAGCGTACGAGTACCCGACTTCCAATGGAAACTACAGTACCGGATCTCCTCATTGCTTGTTACAACTTAGGGATTTTCAGAAAGTGCCTATTTCGATCCGTACAGCGCAGTCAGCTTCCTAGAGCGCTTCATACCGCCGAAAGAATACGTATAATAAATTCATAACCTGGTAAATAAGTACAAGAAGCCAGAAGGTTTATCAAGCTGGCTATGCATCAGCCGAGCAGTAACGTACCGTGGGGTAAGGAGAGCGCAAGTAGAGATGATGGTAGGCGACGGTATGTAATCCACGTGGAATGAAAGAGTCTCTCGGTTTGATGAGGTAGGAACGCTTAAAGTAAAGCCATCCACCGCTGAAGTGAGCTACCGGCTCAGTTAGGATTTCGTGAAGAACGTGCGGTTATGGTGGCTTAAGACGGAAGTTGAGACAGCGTCGCGTCGCTCGGTGGCAATGCGTTATGAGGAGATTCACACACCAATCTCATTTGATATATGAATGTTGCATATGCAACACATTGAGATTCGCGCTAACTTCGTGGGCTACATTTGCAAGCGACTCCAACGGATTGCCTTCGAGAATATATTTCCAGCTCGGAAGTGGAACAAGCCGCATGAATCCTGCCATGAACGACCCATGCTGACTCTGGCCTTGAACGAAAAACGAACCCACAGCTAGTCCTCGCTGTCACTTAGATCTCGCCAAATCCCTCTTGATATCATACTTCACTCGGCAATGGAGCGTCCGGTCCCACACTAAAGCCAATTCACTGCATTCGGACCTACGCAACATATCAAAATGAAGTGGTGCGGTGTGGTACACTTTTAACCAACACCAATCGTTGGCATACTTGAATGTAGGGATTGTTGCCGGGAAGCAGATGAGTCACTAGTTATCTTATAGTAGATACGCCGTACTCAGTTGTCACGTCTTGCGTCCCATTCAGAATTTTAATTTTTTTTACTTATGTTATCTTTTACCCATGAATCTCGTGTCGTTTGAGGATAGAAATGCATTTATATTGATAACCGAGGGAAGCAGAGGGATTACATATTTGTGTTTCACGTGAAATTCGGCGTCACCGTTTTTGTCCATCTTCTAAAGCTTGTCAGCTAGGCCGTTGACGGGCTCGACGCCCGTAGTTTTTTAGAAGAAAAACAGTTACTTGAGGTAACAGCGTCCACTGTACCCGTACGGTTGAACAAGTGGCGGTCTTGCACTTGCTTTCTCTTTAGAAGGATCCGCTCGAGCTCGTTACGGCCTGTGTGCAGCGACTAGCCATATTCCACCAGTATTCGCCTGATGATATAGGGAAAGACCCGAAAACCCTATATCAGGATGGCCTATTTGGGGCTCTAACCCGAGATCCGAATGCAAGTCCGACGTGGCAACACCACTCCACCTTGCCCTATTCAAAGTACACTTCGAAAAGTCAAATAAACTACAGGCTTACGTTATGAGTGAGAACGGAGGAATCAGGACCTATCTCAGTGATAATATGAGAGCTAATGGTTATCAGTTGATAAATATGTACCCAAATCCCCACAACAGTTGTTGATAAAACACTGTTGCTCTTATTGTTCTTATCTGATATGGAGAAATCAAATGGAGCGATATCTGATCTGAATTTTGCGACATTGCTTTCAACTGATAACCATACCCTCCATCTCTGCGGCACTGATATCATATGGGTGTGAATATATAATGGGAAACCCCTAGCAGCGATAAACCATATCTTGGTGTAATCATTCAGTTGATTGGTTGGTCTGTGTAGTGTCGGTAATATTGTAAATAACTGTGGGAGTTAAAGCAAAACTGACGACGCTTTTATTAGCACAAATGGCGTCGGACTTGCATTCGGAAGGTCCCGGGTTCGATACCCAGACCGGCCATCCTGGTATAGGTTTTTTGAGTCTTTCCCCATTTCATCAGGCGAATGTTGGGATAGAAGTGGCTACCCCGCAACGCCGTAAAATTTCATCTCGAGAACGTTATATATTCTTAGCATGTATATCTTGTTCAACTTTTCTCGCCTGCTTTCGTCCTCGTCTCCTCAATACCCTTCGTCACCACTTCTCCATCGCTCAGTTATTCCCATTCCCCTGCAATCTCTCTTTGACCCATCGATCCCGTTTTGCTATTATTCTCAGTTTCGAATTCTGTCTCTTCACCCTACGAACCGCCTATAATCTCGTATTCTGGCCAAGAATCTCGTATTCTGAACGACGTTTTACTTGTAATATCCCGTTCACGGAATGTGAATGTTCCATTCTCTCCCTCTGGAAATACATCTGCGGTACGCTTGTTCAGCCCATAGCATATCTCATGATATCGCGCAGCGTCAATCGCCCAGCCCAATCACTTCCCCCTTCTTCTCAAACTCCGTAACATCCTTACGTCACCTACATCTCAACACCGAACGGTTTTTCTGATTGGAGCTACCTCGGTCTTTACAGTATACACAAACATTCAAAGCTTCTTTCTTCACGATAACCCTAGCTAACATCACGACATGAAGTGAGTCTTGTGTCCCCATAACCTTTCTAAATCAAATCCAAACTGCTCTGGTGGGAGAGCCCGTTCAACGATGTGTTCGATTCTTCGTATGATGCCCTTGAAAAAGATTTTCTTTAGAGTTTTCCCCGAAGCGATCTCATGATAAAAGGTTCATGTCATTCTTTGTGTCCTTACATCCACCCCTGAACAGAAGTGGTAATTTGGTGTTGTGCCATGAAGATGGAATACTTACTCCTCCATAATCTTATTGAAGGGTCCGATGATGAGCTGTCCAAGGGCGTGAACACCTTGCACCCTGTGCTCGTAATGCACATTGTCTATTCCGGAAGGCATCTGAAAAATTTGTGATCTCATGGTTTCCCAGTGGAACATTCATCCACCACTGACCGAACATCAGTGGTAATCTAGTGACGGTGGTGGGAAGCGGGGTATTCAGCTCCCGGTATTACTTTTCCAAGTGACCAACTGCATCGGCAGCCTCAGCAGTATCTTGAAGTTGTGTTTGTCTCCTGTTAAGAAACGTGTGAGGGGCTTCTTGTGCCTTGTAGAGGAGATCGAGTTCATCTTTCTCCGTCAGTGGTGAATGACACTTTTTCACAAGTGAATGATAACTTCTTCGTAACATACAGCAATGCTCCTGAAGTCTGCCTCCACGCACCTTTGATAAGGGAAGTAGATGCATGATTCGGCACCGCTGCTTTGAGGCACTGTCGATTGAACCAGGGTTTTCCGTTCTTCCCATTCCAGAAGAAGGCATGCGCCTATTGAACATGCCCATTAAGTGTCCTTTCTACCTAGACGGATCAACTTTGTTCAGTGGTGTTTCCTAACTAAATTAACTAAAATTAACAATAACTGCTCCGGGGTAGCGACATATTTTTGCCTCGACACCTCGAGACGCCGTATGGGTTTCCATGGTTTTTCGACAAGATATTTTCAGTCGAGAGTAGTACAGGAAGGTGACGCCTCTCTGGAACAGAAAGGTTCCGGCGTCCCAGAACCA